>PVHX01003905.1:95000-134710 GCA_004024805.1 Geosciurus inauris
ATTGTATTACAGCAAAAGCACTTCAGAAAAAGCAGTTTTCATTCCAATTGCACAGGTATGCTGTGCTATACAAAGGTACAGCTATAATTTTAATGTCATAAAAATGACCCATATAACACCTGACATAAGCTACCTAAAGGGTTTTTTTTTTTTTTTTTGAAGTGGTAAAACTCCTTTTAGGTGAAAAAAAATAACTTAAAATAATTAAACAAATACATATTCATTTCCCACTATGTGCCAGGCATTATACCTCAAAGTAATATCCTTCTCAGTACTTAAAGTCAAATGAACACATTGAATCTATAACATTAGAGCACCACAAATCTAAAACCTTCAGACCACACACACACACACACACACACACACACACACACACTCTTCCTTCCCCCCACCAGGCTTTCATATGCTGTAAGACAAGGGACCCAAAATCACTGACCCAGTAGTTCGTGTCATTCCATGACTACTCTTACACCTGAGAAATAAAAAAATAAACCATAGTTCCTATCTTTTTTTTTTTAATTTAGTTATTTTATTTAAATGCATTTCAAGTCATAGTACATAACCAGAGCTCAGTTTTTCCATTGCTCTGGTTGCAAACCAGATAGTCACACCATTAGAGTCTTCATACATGTACCAGGGGTAGTAATGACCATCTCCAACAACCATCATTACTATACCCATTCCCCTTTCCTTCCTCCCACCTCCCCCTGCCACGTCTAGAGTTCCTATCTTTATTCTGGTATTTTTGCCCTTAAATAGTTAACTTGTAACACCTGGAACCAAAAATTATATACTGAGAAATGTAATTCATGATATGTAAATATTCTTTATAATGAATAATGAACATGAGAAATATATCTTCTATTAGCAAACACTTTGACTAAAAAACATGTTTCAAGTAATTTTCAATTCAAATTTTCTTAGAGTTTACCTTTCAAAAACTCGAAATTGTTTATTTTTACAGAAAATTTTCTAAACTAGAATATGATGTCTAAGATATGTATATTAATTAAAACACAAGTGTAAGCAAATTACGCTTGAAATACACATAACTTATTTTTTCCATTCTTCTAGTTAAGCTAATTATTTACATTCAATATTTAGCTGCTCTTAGTAAATGATCACACATTTATGCAGAAATGAGAAATTAAAACAATTTTTTCTAGTGGGAGAATATAAAACTTTTTTCATTACATGAAAGAGTCAAAGCATGTTTTTCAAATTTGAAGCATAAAATATTTCATGGGGAATAAATTTTACAATTTGTCTAAGTTTCTTAGTGCTAAAAGGTAATTTAATTATTTTGTTCCTAGAAAGAATTAAGAATAGCAAGTTGAGTTTGGTTATCTTAAAAAAGAAATGTATATTGAATAAAATTTTAAGAAGGCATTTAATAAATTTTATCATCAAAGTCCTCCAATTTGCAACATGATTTAAGAAAAAGCATTTTATTGTGTTTTCAAATTTATATGGTAAAACTCTAAAGTGTAAAATAAGGAATAGATTTTTTTAAATAAAATATTTACAGAAATTTAAATTTAATTAGTGAAGCCAGTAAAATAATTTGTGTTAAATGCTTCGTTTACAATTCACTCCAAATGGAATAAACAGATATGAGCAAATTTTCTTTTGGAGGGAACTGCAGTATCTTAAAAGACTCATAACTATACCCATTCTGATTTTATTATTTCCTTTTGCTTTAAATTCATAGTGAATATTAAAATACAAAATTAAAATTACTCTCTTCTTCATCCAGCCTTGATCATATTTATAGATATTTCTCCAAGGTAGGCCATCTAGAAAAAACCAGGGGCCAAACCCGAAAGGTGTCTTTTTACCTTACTGCAGAATTTCCCCAGGCTCCATGTTTGTCTGTGAGAATGTTGATAATTTTCTGGATTAGTTGAGTTGCTGTCACATGGTCTCGATATTTAGCAGCTCTTATCAAATGATCACACATTTTCTCTTCTTCTCGTTTGTCTGCAGAATACTGGGCACAATGTGACTTGAATGGAAAAAAAGAAACACTTGTTAATACTATAAAAATATGGAAGAAAAACTGAAAATGCATTATGAAATAATATTTAGCATTAATCAAAGCAACCAAAATTTTAAAGTTACTTTTGTATCATTCTTTAATTGTCTAAGATTTAGTAATCTGCTTTCTTGATATAGTATCCCCCAAGAATTTACTTCTCTGAAGTCCTAAGATACACTCAGAAGTTGTTAACATTGAAGCAGCTACTCAAGTGAATGCAGGGGCCCAGCATTACAAACAGCATGAAATGAAGGTGCGAGACTTGAGACAGTGAATGAGGAGAACAATGGTATGAAATCAGTTTGGAGAGGCAAGCAGGAACAGCACCATGTATGCCATGTAATTACTGTGAGGAGTTTAGACTTTATTCTAATGGTATAGATTTTAAACAGTGACCAAGGGACTGATTTACATATTAAAATGATCACTATAGCTGCTTTTTTTTTTTTTCCCCTTGGCAGGTACCAGGGATTGAACTCAGGGGTACTTGACCACTGAGCCACATTCCCAGCCCTCTTTTTCTGTGTGTTTTACTTACAGACAGGGTCTCACTGAGTTGCTTTTGCTGAGGCTGGCTTTGAACTCAAGATTCCCCTGTATCAGCCTCCCAAAGTGCTGGGCTTATAAGCGTGCACCACTGCACCAGCTACAGCTGCTATTTTGAGAATGAATTGTAGTGGACAAGGTAAGTGAAGTGAGAAGACAAGTTATGTGGCCAATTCAGAGGCCAAAAAGAAAAATAAAAAATTACCTTACAGTAGCAAACTAAGCTACTTCCTAATACATTTAGAAAATGAAGTAGTTGTATCTTTTAAATTCCACTTACACAAAATGCACTGGAATTAGCAGTGAGATTAAAAATGTAGAATCTCAAGTCCCATCTCAAACCTACTAAATCAGTATCTGTTTAATAAGATCCCTGGGAAATTTATATGTGCGTTGAAATTTGAAAAGTACTGAGAAATCACTTTGCCCCCCAAATCTTATGATTCATTAGCAATAATAAGATACAATGCAACTGCAATTTTTCAAAATGCTTATTTCTTTGCTATTTAAATTCAAGTACTTGTGGTATCATGTTTATGATACAGTGAATATCTTGCTTCAAAGAAGGAAACATGAAGATTGATATAAATTTCATCTTTTATAGGCTCGATTACATTCCTGACCTTAACTTCAAGTTCACAAATACACACACACACACACACACACACAACCTGTAACAACCTAAATTTGATCTTGGAAGAAATACTACTATTTTATGTATGTGGTACATTTTGTAGTTCCCTGTCTTTCCTATTGTTTAACAATTTGAAGAGACTGTTGCACATACAACTACCATCATGACCCAGCCATCAAAAAACGTTGTGATTATCCTAAACCAATCAGGGTAATAATCACACCTCCACTGACAAGGTATCTCGGGGAAGGTCACTTGATGAAACTGTTGCATTAAGAGCAAAGTTGATATTTTTTGCTGGATAGCTTGCTCCTTCCTTTCAGTGTGTAAAAGAGGAAGTATACTACTTCCAGAAGTGTTGAAAGCTCTCTGTACCAGGAGGCAAGCTGGTCTGAAAATAAAGCCAAACCCAAAGAGAGTAGAACTATGAGAATAATAGAAAAATAATACTTTATTTCAGATGGAATCATGAACTTCTAGATCAAATCCTGAAGAACAAACAGCCTACTTTTAGACATTCTGAGACATTTTGGTTTAGACTTTTTATAAGGTCCAATAAAATCCTAGTTGTTTTATGACTACATGAATTGGGTTTTCTTTTCATTATACCAAAAGCAACTCAAAAGATATGGTGTGTATACACATGCATAAGGCATCAGATATCTCTCAGTCTGTGCAATGTACTATATTACAGGGATCAAAGGTTGAATTAAATAATGGAGGAATCTGAGAAGATAATTTACTCTTGGGTGGGAGTAAAATGAACCTCTAAAACAAACTGAAGCCCTCCCATCCCCCCAAAAAACATGAATGAATTTCAGGGAGAGGAAAAGCAATACACTTTGGCCAAAATACAAAATATAGTTGAAAAAGTAATATATTAAAAAGTAATTCTGGAATGAAGAATCATTATTTGTTCATATGAACGATTATACGGTTTGGAAGCAAAACCAAAACAAGATTACACTATCATCTTGCTGCTATCTCCTGCCAGTCTTAGGCAACTACCATATTTACCTCTTCAGGTCTATATGTCCTCATCTACAAAATGAGGGGATTATATTAGCTCTAAGAATCTGTCAATTAGAAATTTTAGGTAACCTTTCAAAGAGTACTTGAACACAGATGAGTACAAGTTCTGAGACACGTACACTGGTAAAAGAAAACTATTTTATTTCATCTAAACATTGAAGTGGAGAAAATGAGTCTAATAACAGGAACTAGATTAATTTATGACTAATTAAATACAAGCATCATATACTATATTTAAAATGTAAGCATCATGCCAAATAAACCACAGGAGAGCACAACTAGTCAAAAATACAATTTGAAATAAAAGAAATAAAATAATTAAGAAACATCCAGGGGCTGGGGTTGTGGCTCAGTGGTAAAGCGCTTGCCTAGCATGTGTGAGGCACTGGGTTAGATTCTCAGCACCACATATAAATACATAAAAATAAAGGTTCATCTGAAACTACAAAATATATATTAAAAAAAGAAATATCTAAAGGGACAATTGTTTAGGTAAAGATAACTAGGGAATTATTTCACTGTAACAAAAATATAACTTGATTTGTGATATTTTCAGAGATTTCATGCAAGAGCCAAGAAGCATTCAATTGGTTACCTCATATCTAGTCTTACTATACCCCAAAAGGAATAGTACAGAATAGCAGAAAGATACTTTCAACATTCCCTATTGCATCCATAATCTGCCTTTTTCTAACTTTACCTAATAGGAGGAAATTCAAATTATTGATAGAATTTAGAAAATCAATGGTTTCAGTACTCCCCTGAAACATCACATACTGAACAGTAGTAAAATCACTAAGTGGAAATGTACTGAATCATATTATTTCTATATTTTATTAATGATAAAATAATGTATTTATCAAATTATATTTTATAAACATTTGATAAGATATTAAAGTTTGCTTGAAAAGGCATAGTTCTGAAAACAAGGTTTCAAGGTAAGCTAAATAATACAATGGCTTTAAAGTGTTCTTTAATGGATCCTCCTTTACAATTTGAACAGCAACTTTTCATATCTGACATAAAATCTATAGATATAAATCACATTTAAAGGACTATTCTTTCCTGATTATCAATCTCTGTCTCTTTGTGGAACATTAGAGTCACATTTGACCTTAAAACATGATAAAAGGAAACCAAACAAGAATGTTTCTTAAAGATATAATGAACTTGTATCTATTTAAAAAATATCTTTATAATGTAATTTGAAGATGCTCTTATTAAACAGCAATAATAAATTCTACATATAACATATCATTCAATGTCAACTACAGATGAAGAATATTTGTTTCAAGACCAAACATATATTACTTAGCATGTGTGCACTTGTGTTTGAAGGTTGAGCAAAGGTACCCTATGAGACACGGCCAAAAACTGCCATTTATAAAATACTAACATAAAGAGCATATGAAATAAAGGTTCAGATCTAAACCACTCATTCAACTTTATATTAGGCAGAATTTCTTACTTTACATTAACTTTCCTGTTTTCCTGTTTTTATGCATCATATAAACCAAGTAATATAACATTACAACATCACTACAAAAATATCTGAATCTAAAACAAAAGAAATAAGCATCTTGGGAACTAACAGTTCAATCGTATTTGATTATTGCTTAAAAAACTAAGATTTATTATTGTGGAATTAACAAAGTAAATAAAAGATTAAATGAACTTTCTTCTTAGAAGAAATTCAGTTATAGTAAAAAGATAAAGAATAACTGAAGAGGAAAACAATTTAGAATGGCCATTGTACTTCAAGTTACTTTATTGGCTCCTTAAATGTAAATGAAGAAATAGAGACAATAGTATATTTAAATGTTTTCATCCAGATTATGTGGTTCTATCTAACTTTGCTATTTGTCTTTTGCATGAAAAGTGCAGATAGGAGTGATCTTAAAATTAAGTAACTCACTCTTCTTTCCTCCTGTCATCAATCTACCACCATTCTGGGTGGTCAAGCTTTACCCTTTATTATTCTCTATTATGAAATACTAGTATTTTTCCAAGGCATTGATAAAATGTCCACAACATTATCTATCACCCATCCCCATTTCATCTACTTTCATCAATTTAGGTCAAGCTTTCAACTTTTCATATCTGATCCAGTTGTTTTAAAAAACATCAGCTCACATTTCTACTTATAGAATAATCTCCACTTGTCTAGTAAGAACACAATATTAAAAATGTACAAACCTGAAACCGCCACCTTCATGTCAAACATGCTATTACACTTGAGTGAGAAAGTTTTGTATTACCTGTCATCTGTGACATCTTAATTATCCTCCATTCACATCCCATTCATTCCATTTTAGCAAAACCTGTTACTCCCTCATCATGGCTCTTACGCAGACCTCTATTAGTTCACAATTCAACTCTAGAAATCATCTAACTGGCCTCTTCTGAACTATCCCCAAATTTTTTCTGTTTCTAGAAAAAGTTATTTTAGTATGGCACAGATACATCTATATACTCCATTCCTACCACCTGCCCCACCAAAAAAGTGCATGACTATCCTAAATGTTTGACCAAAAAACTAGGACAAAATTTTATTAGCTAAAACTGGTGACCTAAAATTCTACAGTGTGGTGCATGACCTTTCTTCACACCTGCCTATTCCAGATATAGTCAAATTATACACTACTTCTAACTGTCCTCCAGACTTTTCATAAGAACAAGGAGATACACTTTTTTTTCTTTTTAAAAAGGTCTATTGAGAAGGTGATGGCTAGAAATGGAAGGACAAACTACTAGAGATGAGGAAGTTATGCAGAGAAAAAGGTCTAGAAATATAGAAAGCTTGTGACTCTGCCTGAATTCAGAGTGAAAAAATATATGTAAAATTTTCAAATTACTACAAATTAAGAAATTCACTTCCAAATAACTGATAAATCAAAGATGGAATCACAAGGTTAATTAGGGGAAATAATCACAGAATCAGCCAGAACACCATTCTAATGAAAACATATAGCTTTAAATATTATATCAGAAAAGATGAGAATGCTGAAATCAATATCCAAACTTCTATATAAAATCAATGACCTACAACAAATCCCACTATTATGTATAATTATAATGAACCAATAAAAAATGGAAAAAATAAAGAATAAAATCAATGACCTAAACATCTATAAAAAAGAAACAAAATCCCAAAATGAAGAGACAATTATACAATTAAATATAAAAACTAATTTAAAAACCATCAGCTGATTCTTTGATAATATTAACAAATATCTACACAAAATGTTCAAGAACCAAAAAAAGAGATATCAATATCATAAATATCATAATGGAAAGAAATATTAATATCATAAATGGAAAGGACACTTCAATACATATCTTATAGACATTAAAAGATATTAAGAAAACATCCAATAGACTTAAAATGAAACATGGAAATATTACAATGCTATGCTCATGTTAATTCAATAATAAAGATGAAATTAACAAAATCCTTGAAAGACACAAACTACCAAAGCCAGCTATCAAGAAGAAATGGAAAATGTAAATTGACCTTCATCAAGTACAGAAACTGAATTCAACTAAATCCCTTTCCACAAGGAAATCTCATGACCAGATAGATGGCTACACTGGTGACTCCTGGTACATTTAAGGAAGAAATAATACCAATTGTTAAGTCTTTCACATGCTACAGGCTAAAATATACATTACAACCCATTCTTCAATGCAGGAACAGAAAATTAAAAACCAATGTAACACAGGCTGGGGCTGTAGCTCAGTGGTAGAGCACTTGCCTGGCACGTGTGAGGCACTGGGTTCAATCCTCAGCACCACATGAAAATAAATAAAACAAAAGTATTGTGTCCACTTAAAACTAAAAAATACATTTAAGAAAAATAACATAACAGATGGGCATTGTGGCACACTCTTTTAATCCCAGAGGCTGGGGACCCTGAGGCAGATCACAAGTTCAAGGGTAGACTCAGCAACATAGCAAGGCCCTGAGCAACTTAGTGAGACTGTCTCAAAATTTAAAAAGGGGGGGGGGGAGTTGGAGAGGTGGTCAGTAGTTGAGTGGGTTCAATCTCTAATACCAAAAACAAAACGTAATTTATTTAATTTATATAATAAACAAATTATAGGATCTTACACAAGATACATATAGCATCAACTATAAAAATTAAATCATACATCATGATGAAGTAGAGCTTGAGTGAGTATTTGAAAATCAGTAAGTATATATGCCATATAGAACAAAGGAGAAAAATGTATCATAATGAATTTTTTTAACAAAACCATTTTGAATCATTCAACAGTCTTTTATGGTAAACACACTTTTCAACCTACTCAACTTCTGTTTGGAAGGACATCTATGAAAAGCATTCAATTAAAATTTTGGGGGACAACACAAGTATGTGCCTTCTCATGACTTCCATTCAATACCATAAGACAAAGATACAAAAGTTAAAACCATAGCACTTTCAGAAAAAAACAGAAATTGTTGATGACCTTGGGATAGGCAGTGTTCTTACATTGAATACCATAAAAGAAATCATAAAAGAAAATCACAAACATCAAAAAAAATTGATAAATTAGATTTCATCAAAATGTGTAACTCCTACTTTTTAAAAGACCGTTCATAAAATGAAAAGGTAAATCACAAAATGGGAAATAAAAACATTCATCATGTATCTATAGCTGACAAATGACTTCTTTATAGGATGTATAAAGAACTCTTACAACTGAAAAGAACTCAGTTTAAAATGACATGCAAAGGATTTGAACAGACATTTCACAAAAGAATCACATATGGCTAATAAGCATATGAGAAATCATAGGGAATTGCAAATAAAAATCACAGTAAGTGATCTCTACACGTAATATCCCACTAAAAGTATTGACCAAGATGTGGAACAACTGGAACCCTCATACCTGCCTTGCAGGTTGGCGCGTCAAGTCTACAACTACTTTAGAAAATAATCTGGCAGGGCTGGGGTGGTAGTAGTAGTAGAGCTTGCCTAGCATTCAGGAAGCCCAGGGTTTGATCCCTAGCACCACAAAAAAGAAGAAAATACTTGACCAGCTTCTTGTAAGCTGAAACATAAGGTATACTGATAATTGCACCTACTAACTCCTTTAAGTAGCCCCTCAAAGTGAGGGAAAACACATTTCCACCAAAATAACTCACATAAAAATGCTCTTAAGAATCAAACACTGGAAAGAACTCATTATCCGTCTATAAATGAACAGATAAACGAAGTAATACTACTCATCAATAAAAGAATCAAACTGGTAATATACACAATAATATAAAGAAATATAAAAACTTTTATGCTGACCACAAGAATCCAGACACTAGAATACCTATTTTATGAAACCATGTCTAGGAAACTCGTACAACAGGCAAACAACATGGAAAAATAAATAAAATAAGTAGTTGTCTAGGATTGAATGCGAGTATATGGAGAGGAACTGACCACAGTAGATCATAAGGGAATATGATCTAGGATGGTAGAAATTTTCTGTCTTCATTGTGGTGGTTACATAGGCATATACTTTGATACAACTCAACAAACAATGTAATAAAAATGGGTACACTTCATTGTATGTAAATAATGATAGAATTTTAAGACGTTTTTAAAAAATGAAAAAGCAAAGCAGACCCAGAAGTAATTAAAATACTCATAATCAAATAAATAAGCTCATATACTAAATAGGTAAATATCTTCTCCATATCGATAGGAAAAGAAAAATAACCAATAAGAAACTCATTAAGAAAAGAAGTACTGTGGGCTGGAGTTGTGGTTCAGTGGTAGAGCACTTGCCTAGCACACATGAGGCACGGGGTTCAATTCTCAGCACTATATATAAATAAAGTCCATTGACAACTAAAAAAGAAATTTAAAAAAAAAGAAAATAAGTACTTCACAAAACTAAAATGTGAATAATTTATAACAAGTAATTAAAAATATGGACAACTTCATTTGCTTAACAACATCCAAAATAAAAACACAAGTATCAGAATGCCAACATAAAAACTACTGACCAATTGTTAATGAGAATGTAAAGTAATGGGAACAGCTATACATTAATGCTGGCAATGGCACACACTTTTATTAGACAATGTGACAATATGTATTAAAATGGAAGATGTGAATATCTTGCAATTAATTCTATGCTACAGAAATGCATGAATATGTATACCAAACGATATGTAAAATGTTCAGAGCAGCACTATTTATAGTAGCCAAATACTGAAATCAACCCAATTGCCTCTCAAAGAGTAGAAGAGATTATGAAAAAGTAACGGTCAACTCATAATAGAATATTATTCAGCAATGAAAATGACAGAAAAATGTTAAGAAAAAGGGTGAATTTCACAAACATAATGTTTAACTAAAAGTGCCAGAACAAAACACATACTTTATGACTCCATTTAAATAAAAGGCAAAATCTGGTAAAGAAATGATAGTATTAAAAGAAACGGTGTTGGGGCTGGGATTGTAGCTCAGCGGTAGAGCGCTTGCCTCGCATGCGTGAGGCCCTGGGTTCGATCCTCAGCACCACATACAGAGCAATAAAATAAAGACGTTGTGTCCATCTACAATTAAAAATATATATATATATATATATATTAAAAAAAAAGAAACAGTGTTGGTGGAAACAAAGCAAATAAGTCATTCAATAAAATTTAGAACAGAAGGTATTTTACTGGGACAGAAAAGGGTTGGGCTTGGAAAGGCAGAGGGCTTCTCACAAACTCTTCCTTTCAGTCCAGAGAAATAGGTAAATTAACGCTGTAACAATGCTTCCAAAATTAGGTTTCCAGGACAATATGTTTTATGAAAAATAGGCTATAAAGCATATTTTCAAAAATTTGCATATTATTATAAAATAAAAATAAATTACAATTGAAATTTTCGAGTCTAAAAATCTCAAAAATATTATAACAGCTCTTCTCCTACTTTATTAATATGTTCACCAAACAATTTAAGTATACTGTTTTCACAAGTTTTGTGATTCAAATTTCTTTTAAAGCATATATTTGCTTTTAAAAGCAAATCAGAAGCCAGGCGCCAAGGCACACACCTGTAATCCCAGCGGCCCTGGAAGCTGAGACAAGAGGATTGTGAATTCAAAGCCAACCTCAGCAAAGGTGAGGCAACAAGCAACTCAGTGAGACCTTGTCTCTAAATAAAATACAGAATAGGACTAGGGTTGTGGCTCAGTGGTTGACTGCCCCTTTGAGTTCAATCCCCAGGGCCAAAAAAAAGCAAATCAGCTTAATGATATATGAAATAAAACAAAAGTTCTCTTTTTTATCTTCTATCTCCTCCTATTTGGTCAGTTGTTTTGTATGAAGTTAGTAACTGTTTATAGTAAGATGCCATTTCTACATAAATAGAATCAAAGTGTACATCTTGCCATATTAGAACACAGTTTTACCTTCTTTATTTTAGGTAACTACAAGGACCACTGAATTTTAGTTAATTAAACATTGCTTCTGCTAAACTTTTAAATGTACTACTTTACTTCTCAATTTGTTCTAAAATACTTCCACTATAAATTCCTTGTCTCCTGGGAAAGCATTTAAAAAGGAGATCAGCTAAGGGACAACAAATAAAGAAGCTTCTCAATATTTCACTTTTGGAGGTCTTTGTACTTGATCTCTTACCTCAGATTTAAAATCTGATCTTTTGGTGGGGGTCAGGGTGGGGCAAAATTGTCTACAGAAACCTCAGATAGACTCCTGAAAAAGACTTAGAAAAATGAAAGCTTAAAAACCTCAACAGCAAACAAAAGTCAACCAATGACAATGTGTGACAGCCACCTTTAATTCTGAAGTGATTTCTCTGTCATGCAATGCCTCAAAGTATTGATTTCTCTCAGCATGAAAAAGCCTAAGCCAATGAAACAGATAGAGCACCACCTCCCTCCCCAACCACCCTATAATAGCACTCAAGGTTAAAACAGGCCGAACACTTATCTAAGTATCTCTTCCATTTTTTCTTGTTTTAATGGACAGGATGCAATGTGTTGGGTTCTTATCTCTACAAACTGCAGTCTTCAATATTTTTAAGTCATTTGTAGATTAATATAGGTTCTAATCTTTTACTTTAGGCTTTTGATAATAAAAACTAGTTTGAAAACACTTTATATAACATTTATAAAATCAAGTCAATACCAAGAAAGCAGCTATGGGTCAAATCTACACATATTATGTTTTTATTATTTCATTACTTCACTCAAGAACTTATTAACAACAACAACAACAAAAAATTCTTGGGTTAATATCTAAGAACCTTCCAAAAGACAACCCAAATCCTTTAATGTGCAGGCACAGGCATATATCACACATCTGGCACGGTAAACAAAATGTGGCTAGTATCCGTGTTGGATGAAATTTAATCAATACAAAGGGTGAAACCCAAATAATTTTTTAAAAATCATAATATTGTACTTTTTAAAAAACATACAAAATCAGGGTCTCTTACTTAAACTTCTAAGGTCTCTTACTTAAATGATTAAATATATTTACTACTACAAAAATTTTATATTGCAATGTCAAGTAAAAGTAGTTCAAGAATAAACATAAAAATGAGTAAAAATTATTAATTCAATCTTATCAAAACCATAATTAACATTGTAATTAAGAGCACAAAATCTAGAGCCAGATAACTTGAGTTCTAACCTTGATTCTGACACATTCCTACTTATTAAAAACCCTGTGCTTTAGTTTCCTCATTTAAAAAAAGAGGTAATGAGGTAAGATTTCCAGGAGGATCAAATAAGAATAGACATGAATTAATTAGAATGTTGCCCATATATACCAGTCGCACCTTACACATATTATAGTTTTAGTCATTACATTACCAGAACACACAGCAAAAATTCCCTTTCTTTCTAGCATCTCAGGGACTTGAACAAAATAATTACAATGTAAGATAAAAATAATCACAATATGAGGTAACTGTTCAGAGAGTTATATATGCAGTAATGTTTGGGAGGATTAAGAAAGATGAAACTATTCAAAATCAGGACAAATTTTGCAGAGGAATTAAAGGCTAAGCAACTGCTCACCAAGAATAAAAATCTCATATAGGATAGAAAAAAAATACATATAGCAAAATAAAGCAGATAAAAAAGGAGAGCACAAGCTCAAGCAAATAAGTTTTAAAAGCAAAGATAGAATGACAGACTAAGACATGCAATTGACACAGCCCTCCTAACATGTATATATTTTCCTTGCATATCTTATATATTGTTGGCCATTTTCTTTACAAAGGAATTACTCCTCAAAGGTTTATATAAGTAATCAAGTATATAAAATATTAATTGAATTTGTATTTCTCAGCTGACTATTCTAAGACTACCATAACATTCTTATTCAAATGTATTACCAACAGAACATTTCAGAACAATACACCTGAATATTAACTGGCTTTTAGGTGTTGTTTCTCAAACCATATATAGAGAAGGACTAGTTTGAAATTCTTTTTAAAAATACACTGAGAACTAATGATTTTTTAAAAATCTGACTTTTCCAGATACTCAAGCTATAAAGCAATACGCAATTTCTATACTGACTTTGTGGACTACTAACAACTAGTTTAATCAGCAGACCATACACTAGTAGCACTCCTATGGAAGGCAAGAAAACAGAAAACTATTTGTAGCAAATAAAGCACTGCCATTTTACTCTGTAGAATAAAATACTTGCTTTAGAACAAATTGCTTCATGTAAAAATATTTGATCTTATGTTCAGTACTTAACGTTGTATTAATAAACCATTTTTAAAAAGTAGTCAATGGCTAGGATTGTGGCTCAGTGGTAGAGCACTTGCCTAGTACTGTGAGGCACTAGGTTCGATCCTCAGCATAAAGTAAATAAATAAATACACATAAAGTAAATAAATACATAAAGTTAAAAAAAGAAGGAGGAAGAAGAAGGAGGAGGAGGAGGAGGAAGAAGAGGAGGAGGAAGAAGAGGAGGAGGAGGAAGAGGAGGAGGAGGAAGAGGAGGAAGAGGAGAAGGAAGAGGAGGAGGAGGAGGAAGAAGAGGAAGAGGAGGAAGAAGAGGAAGAGGAGGAAAAGGAGGAAGAGGAAGAGGAGGAAGAGGAGGAAGAGGAAGAGGAGGATCCAGACACAGAGGCACATGCCTGTAATCCCAGCAGCTCAGGAAGTTGAGGGAGGAGGATCATGAATTCAAAGCCAACCTCAGCAAAAGTGAGGTGCTAAGCAACTCAGTGAGACCCTGTCTCTAAAATACAAAATAGGGCTGGAGATGTGGCGTTAAGAGATCTAGTTTTCTATCAAGTACATATTTTCCATAATTAGAATATATTGAGAAGATAAAATATTTCTTAGTTTGGGATTGGTGTCATCAACAATGCCAACAGGCATGAGGTTTACCTATAATACATAAGCTTTAATGGAGAGCCCAACAACACAGTTATTCTTTTGAACACAGAGAAACATCAAACAATTTTCAAACAAAGACTCATCAGTTCTTTTTTTTTTTAGGTACCGGGGATTGAACTCAGGGGTACTCAACTCCCGAGCAACATCCCCAGCCCTATTTTGTGTTTTATGTAGAGACAGGCTCTCACTGAGTTGCTTAGCGCCTCGCCATTGCTGAGGCTGGCTTTGAACTCGCAATTCTCCAGTCTCAGCCTGGCAAAGTGCTAGGATTAAAGGTGTGTGCCACCGCACCCAGCTTCATCAGTTCACATTTAAGTGGACTGTGCCCCCAGCAATCAGTGCCCCAGCAATGATAGCTCCTTTAGTTTCATAAAGACTTCTAAAAAATATTACTTCTTTTTATATGTGTGTGTTTATATGAGCCCTGTTTACAGGTATGTATATGATCTATTCAAACATTAACCTTAGGGTGGAGATATTGTTCAGTTGGTAGGGTGCTTGCCTTGCATGCCTAAGGCCTGGGTTCAATCCCCAGCACACCACACACACACACACACACACACACACACACACAAACTGACCTCAGAAGATTGAGAGTAGAAAATGCTGTGGGCCCATCTTTTAATCTGATCATTTCAAAAACGTACAGTAGAAAGTGAGACAAGGAAAAACAGCCAAGAAGAACCTCTTAAAAGAATACAATGTAGACTAAATACACCTGCCTTTGGAAGTGAACTAAGAAATATGATTACACAGTTCGGGTCCATGGAAGCCAAGACATAAAATCAGGGTGGGGACTTCCCTACAGGAATTTGATGGTGATGTACCACACCATCAATCAACCTGAGGTAGAAGAAAAGGCTAATCTAGGACTAAGGAAGAACCTTCTCTACAACTAGAAAAAGGGGCCTAGAATCCAGAAAAACGTACAGTCAAGGGAGCTCTTCCTCTTGAGGAGCTGACCCACCCCTGGAGTGGGGCAAAAGGAAAAGGGCTAGGCAGACAAGTGCAAGGGTCAAGAGAAAAACCTGAGCAGGAGTGTGGTGCGTGAATTCTAGCAGACACACCATCCAGTATTAAGTTTTCTCATTCTTTTCTGCTTCGAGATGCCCTTCTATCATTGTTAGACATACAGAAGAAAAAAAAAAAAAAAGAGAGGCCTACTCCATGCTTTGGGCCATGGGGTATTTGAAAGAAAAAAAAAAAGAAGAGCGGCCATTGCCTGGAAAAGTCACTTGTGTAACAGTAAGAATTCTCCAGAGCTCTGACACTACTCTATTCAACAATATCTTAATAGAAGTCTATGGGAGAAGTAAAACTCCCAGATTGGCTGTGAGTCATGTAAGCACTGCCTGAATATTTGCAGAGATAATCTAGAATATAAAAAATATAATCTCATCATTGCCCATTTTCTATGGATGCAAAGTAAAGAGAATATTACATTTATCAAATCTCATTTATTCCTCACAAGATAGCAACAGGCAAGCATCATTATTATCCTGATTTAAAGATGAGGCAATGGAGTCTTAGCTCATAATAGTTTAGTAAATGACAGTTTAGTTTAGTTTAGTTTAGTAAAAGAGTTCAGGTTAGTACACAGTTATCTGAGTGGAAAATCCATGCTATGATAAACTACGCCAGGGTAACGTGTGGTCCCAATGACTGAGTGTTCAAACTGTAATGAGATTTGAACATTAAAAATGAGAAAAACAACTGGGCACGGTGGTGTACACCTGTTATCCCAGCACTTTGGGAGGCTGAGACAGGAGAATCACAAGTTCAAAGCCAGTCTCAGTAACGGTGAGGCGCTAAGCAACTCAGTGAGACCCTGTCTCTAAACAAAACACAAATTAGGGCTGGAGATGTGACTCAGTACCCCTGAGTTCAATCCCAGGTACCAAAAAAAGAGAGAGAAAGAGAGAGAAACACTCATCTAGTTAGTTAGACTAGTATCTTATGTCTTTTTATGGTTATTTATCAATAACATTAGTATCTAAGGTAAAGAAAATGATAGCCAAGAAGATACAATTTTAAAATATTTATGTAGGCCGGGCATGGTGACTCACACTTGTAATCCCAGCACTTTGGGAGGCTGAGACAGGAGGATCGCGAGTTCAAAGCCAGCCTCAGCAACGGTGAGGTGCTAAGTAACTCAGTGAGACCCTGTCTCTACATAAAACACAAAAAATAGGGCTGGGGATGTGGCTCAGTGGTTGAGTGACCCTGAGTTCAATCCCTGGTACCAAAAAATAAAACAAAATAAAATAAAATATTTATGTATATATAAGCAAATAATGTTGGTAATGCTTCACTGTTTCTGCCCAATATATGCAGAAATATAAATAAAGAGGTAAAGATGTACAAAACCACAAGCTCAGAAGATAAAAAAGCTGGGAAATGATTACTATTCTAATACTTTCATATGAGGTTATGGTGATTCAAAGTCTGTGAAGCAACCATCTCTTCTCCAAACTATTAATGTTCAGTACAAAATATACACCAAGAAACACATGTGGGAAGACAAGAGGGTGCAGTAATCATCAACAGAGAACCACCATGGAAAAAGAATATCATACTGAGCTTACAAAAAATTACCCTTGACTTTGATTAAAGCTCTCTCACCATTCTCAGGATGAGACAGGTAGCTAGAAACAAAAAAAAAATGTGAAGGAAAAACAAAGAGGGAGAAAATCAAAACTGGGAGAAGAATGAAGAAGAAAATAAATCCCAAATAAGAGGTTCATTTAAAAATACTTAGCACAGTTTCCTGATTACAAGTTTCCTTTAAAAGTTAATTAAAAAAAGAATACAGAACTTTAAGATTTTATTTGCACTGCATTTTAACCAATAAATAAAAGATAAAATGATATATTCAATGTATTAATGGGAACTATTTAAAGAATGACCTGGACAAATGAAGAAAAAAACTTTGTCATTCAACTAATCTTAACCTAACTCAGACTTACTTTGTACTCTACCATTTCACATACACATAGGAACCAGCAAATGTAAGGTCAGTAGAAAGAAGTAAACGTAAGGAACAGACCATTAAGGCCTAGTTTAATTATCCACAGAAGTAAATGAAAAGCAAGTATCAAGGTAATTACATAAATGACACTACAATAGCTGATACTGCTATTTAACTATGTTTCTGACTAGACCATATGTATTATAAGCTTCAGATGTGGGCTAGACTAGTGATCCTTAAGGACCCCCATACTACAAAGAAATAAGTGAAGCAGCCTATCCAACACCACACAGTGGCAGGCCAGGAATGTATCCCAGCTGTTATAAACCCAAATGTTTGTTTTCTATCATATACAACAGATTGCAATAACAATTTTACAACTTATGTGTAATTACTTAAAACTAATGCTCTTTCGTCTCATAAAATAAAAGCCACAAAGTAAACAACTGATAACAAAGAAGAAGGCAAACTGCAGGATAGAGATTTTTTTTTCATCATATCAAAAAGCAAGGCTTAATCATTGGGAAATCTAAGAAATATATGAGGCCAATATTCCAACCATCAAATTAAAAGTTCAGGAAATAATTTTCATAGAGATTTAAATTCCTTGCTTTTATATATCATTAAAGGCTCATTAAGAAAAACAGAAGCAATCTACCAAGAAAACACAAGGATACCTGTTCTAATTATTTTCTGTCTCTATAAGGATATAAACAGAAGGTGATATTGAACAAAACCTTCTCTTGCTATTAAAAAAATCAGGATCTCACATGAAAAAAACTGAGCCCTCAAATTTATGTTAACTGAATATGGAAACCTTTAACCCAAATTTGTCTCTTCCATTGTTGATACTAGCATTCACTCAGCCATTCTTTATTGAGGGCTTCCTGTGACCCAAGCCTATACTAGGTGTTGAAATTAAAATAATAAACAGTATTATTATTTTAATCTGTATAAAAGAGAGTCTAATACCACATACACACCAGTAATTTCAGAACATTTTAATGATTACAAGTAACTCTTGCAAGGTGTCCAAGAAGAATAATACAACAAAGAATCTGAAAATGTAATATCCATAAAAAATGAAATGGCAGTGAAAAAAGGTCAGTCTCTAACTACTTCCTCTACCTGCCTGCAATAGGAGAAGCGATGCGTGCAAACTACACAGATCCTTACATAAGACTCTCAAGCAAGAATTTATAAACCTGTGAAAATTACATGACAAATGTTATGGTTATATTTGTATGAATATCTCAAGGGTCAGATTTACAAAAGAGTTCATAGGCCAAAATAAATGGTAATAACCATTGACTCAAAATATAAGATACATAACATTTTACATAAGATAAGCACAATTTCTTAATACATATTAGAAATACATACACACAAACATATTATATATATATAGATACACGCACAAATATACAAAGATGTTTGTCAAAAGTGTCCAAAAGTTTAAGTGCCAAAACATTATCTTGTGATACATGATGGGGGAAGGATGTTGAAGAATGTTCTCAATCCACATTGTACTAAGTTTTACTGATATTGCTTTCTTATTTCCTTCCCCCTTGTGATTTAAACAAATTTTTTCTCAAGTCAAGTTAAACTTATAGGAGGTATTTTTGAGTTCCATATTTAAAATTTTTTACTTACATAGTAATCTAAATAAAAATAGATTTGGAGCTACATTACTTAATAAAGACATGTAGCAGTAGTTCATAGACTTATAATTCTTAAAAACTACAATGATCTCAATTTCAAATTAAGTCCAAGAACTACTGCAAAAATAAGTGAATTTTTATTTTGGGGGATAGTTTAAACTGAATGAAATTTAACTTCTAACAAATTGATCAGCATCAGATTGTTAGAATATCAACTCTAAAATGGCATGAGACAAACCATGAAAATTAGTATATTGACTTATTTTACCAATTATAATAATAAAACTCTTTCATGACTAAAAGTCACATTCACAGAAAAAGATTTCAATACTGGCTTAATATATAAAATATTATTTTATGCAGGCACTGCACAAATGAAAATTTCACATTAAATTATATAGAATCATATGAATTCCATGTAATTCTATGTTAGTTATATAGAATTGTACATAATTATATAAATTTATAAATAGTATAATTATAAAAGCATATCAATATAATTATAAAACAATTATCACATATAATCTATGAATCTATATTCTAAAAATGGCTTACTGTGGCAAAGTAATACAATAATTGCAATACTGCTGGTTACATAAATGTTTTAGTCAGCTTTTTCACTGCTGTGACTAAAAGATCTGACCACAACAATTTTAGGGGAGGAAAGGTTTATTAGAGGGCTCATGGTCTCACAGGTCTTAGTCTATAGAAGGCCAGCTCCATTCCTCGAGGCTTGAGGTAAGTCAGAAGACTGTGGTAGAGAAGTAGCTCACATGGTGATCAGAGAGCAGAGTTTCTACTCTCCAGATACAAACATATACTCCAAAGCCACGTCCCAATTCCCACCCCTCCAGCCACACCCTACCACATCAGTTACCACTCAGTTAATCCCTATCAGGGGAATTAATCACTGATTTGGTTAAGACTCTCACAAGCCAATTAATTCTCCTCTGAAACTTCTTGCATTGTCTTACACGTGAGCTTCTGTGGGACACCTCAGATCCAAACAATAACAATAAAGAAAAACAAGACAAACTCACATGAAGTGATATATCAGGCACTGCACAAATGAAAATTTCACAGAAATTTAAAAATAGAAAAATGAAAGGAGATTAGGCAGACTTTGAATTTTTTCCCCAATCCTTCCACCATCAATAATAGTAAAACCTCAGAGACTTTCAACAAAGCCTATAGCCAATAGAATAAAGAGTTTACTTCCCAACTACATACTATTTTGCCTCTTAATAAAACTAATAAAAAGTTTCAAGGGGCTGGGATTGTGGCTCAGTGATGGAGCACTTCCCTCGCATGTGTGGGGCCCTGGGTTCAATCCTCAGCACCACATACAAAGCAATAAAATAAAGACATTGTGTTCATCTACAACTAAAAAAATATTTTTAAAAAGTTTCAAAAGGAAAATGATGAATTTAAGTGATAGGTAGAGTGAATATAAGGGAGTTTGAAAATGCTTAGGTACAGATATACATAATTTTTGGAAATGTGAAATTGGAGATAAAGTATGTACCATACTCATTATATCAAAATAGAATCCCACCAAATCTTTTAAAAGGAAATACTCTAATGCTACCTACCCTGCTCTTGAGAACAAAAAGAACAAAAATTTTATACTTTTTTCCGTGAGACAAGAATAATGTCAAAACCTGTTAAAAGTCTAAAATTGCATGGAAAGTTAAAAATGATCACAAACCAATTTAAGTTATAAATAAAACACAGAAATAACAAAAAGAGCCTTTAGCAGACAGAATCTGGCAATGCATTAAATTATGACTAAAATCTACTAGCCTAACACTGATACATCTAGCATAGGAAAAAACTATACCATCATCTCTACTGTTCCATTCAGGGTTGACAAATTAAATAACATTCTTCATGGACAAAAAAACAAAACAAACAAGAGGAAAAACCAAAAAAACAGAACTCCATAAAGCAGAACTAATATTTTACAAAAATGATATCTACCTCAACTTAACTCAATGTTACATGATATTTCATAGGGAAACACTGACGCATCTACACTAAAAACAAACAAGAAAAAGATGTCCACTTCTTTTTAAACATTTTACTAGTGATAAAAGCCAATTCAATTACACAAGAAAAAATGATTAGAAGAATAAATATTGGAAAGGAGGAGGTAAAACTAGCAGTAACTGCAGACAATACAACTGTATACCTGAAAAGTCCAAGAGAAGGAAATGAAAAGTATGTTTTGACCCCTACAAGCTGGATCTAATGTTAGAAAAATAAGATTAGCCATTGCCATTATGAATAAAAATTTAAAGGGTAATGAGGGAGCAGAAAAATGTAGTCCAACTAGTATTAAAACACATCATAAAACCCCAAAAATTGAAACAGATTTTTACATTAGTACATCAAATCACAAAAGAATAATGAGAAAAAAAAAGAATATTTAGAAACAGACCCCCAAACATACAGGTATGTAGAATATGGTAACAGCAGCATCTCAAATCAGAGGGAAAAGTTGGAACTATATAGTAGTGTAGGGAAAACTAGGCAAACATATAAAATAAGATGGATTCATAGAAAAACATATACTAAGATAATTCCCAATAAATCACATATTTAAATGTAAAATGATAAAACTATAGAAATACTAGAAGAAAGATATGTTTATATGTTTGTAGAAGACCCTTTGAACTACCAACCAAAAATTTAGACACCATAAATTTAGACACCATACTCATATATTTAACAACAAAAATACTCTTTCAAAATGTTTGCAGGACAACAGCAGCAGCAGCTACCAAACCTCAACAAATAAATAAAACAAACAAAATGGTAAAACCATTTGTACCATAAAATACAGAATTGATTCCTTAATATATTAGGAGTATCTGCAACATCAGTAAGAAAAGAAAAACAAATAGAACCAGTAAAGAATATGTTCTCAGAATGAGAAATACAAAAGGCTCAAAGATAATCAAATAAAAATAATTTAAATTAATCAATAAAAACAATTTAAAACTAAAGTTGAAAAATATAAACTAAGACTACACACCACCACAGGCAGCCTACAAATGTGACAAAAGTCCAAAAGATCAAAAACGCTTTCTCAGGAAAGAGACCTTTATATGCTAATAGGTGTATAAAAGGATGTCTAAAAATAATATTAAGTTTCAAAAGCAAAATACAGAACACGATTTGTATCATGATGGCATTCGGATTAAGAAAGGGATAGGAATATTCCTATTTTCAGTGTGTGTGAACTAAAAACCCTGAGAAGATTAAGAAGAAATTAACAATGGTCTCCGTATGGGGAGGCATCCTGGTAGAGTTTAGAAGGGCATTTTACACTGAGTGCCTTCTTGTAATTTTTTTTGTTTGTTTCAAAGTATCTAGAGGAGTAATTGAAGGCAATTTAATTTAAATAGAGGATTTAGAGAGTGCTAACATTAAATGAGATTTGTATAAACAATACAGAAAAGTTAAAAATACTAAGGAAGTGTTCATGTGAAAGACATATACTTTTGGTAAAAGGAACAACAAATGTAACAAGATATAAAACTAAAAGGAAAACCATGAAGACCTGGGGATATAGCTCAGTTGGTACAGTGTTTACCATGTGCAAGGCCCTGGGTCCAATCCCTGTCACCACCAAAAACAAAAAAAAAAAGAAAAACCATGAGAAATAAAAAGGCCAATCAATAAAACACCAGGTAAGGACATCAAGCAAAAATATATATATATCAAAAGGAAGGGTTTGTAATCAATGTCAAATACTAGAGATCAGGGGAAATGGGGAAAGAGAAAGAATCACTCACTGGATGGTATAACTAGTACGTACTAATGATATTTCAGAAAACAATTTTGATCGTCTTTCCTAGGATTGAGGATGAAGAGAAGCCAGATTGCAAGGCACTGAAAAGTAGAAGGGAGTGAGAAAATAAAGATATCATTATAATAAAAAGTCTGACAGAATGAAAAAACAAGAATGAGAATCAAAGTCTGAGAATGCTAGCAGCATTTAAACAAGACTGCTAGGAGCAGGCATATGACAATTAGACTGAAGCTTAAACAGATAAACACAGAAAAGCTAAAACATATTTCTACAAAGGTCATTTCATTTGAGATAAAGAAAAAATTTTTCAGCACATTAAATAACAACTGCATTGAAAATAACAGCACTTTGTTAAAGAAAGCCAGAGAGTAGTCAATAACTGTAAACATTATTAATGACATTAAAAAAATAAGACCTTTCAATCAAAACTACTCTTAACAATAAGCTGCCTATTTTATACTTAATGAAGGTCTGGAACTGAAAGCTCATGGCATTCTGGAAACAGGTATCAAGGCAAATCTCAGAAGTAACAGGCACATCATCTAAGGATCTTTTTCACATTAAGAATCCTATTAGAAAGAAAACACTAAAAGGTAATTGAATTTCCCTCAGTTATCTTCATCTCTGTCAGCTCCTGCTACAATAACTTACTCTACAGAGCAGAGATAACTCAATTCTGTCCAGCAAGCATATGTTATGAATCTCCAAAGCAAACTTGTCTAAATCATTCTGGTCTTCTATCAAGGTTGGCTGTGGATATGAACTCTGACAGAAAGCAAACAAATTTATTTTTATCTTTTCAATAATTCACTTCTTCATGCTTTGATGGAAGAAATCATGAGATAAATATATGGTCTGCAGTTACTCTCCAGCTATAAAAGCAGCTGAAACGGTTTCCATGACTTAAATAAAAAGACTTAATGAATCCTTCTTCTTAAACACAAAGAAAATGGTATCAATGAATTCTAACATTGGTAAATGTTACCTGAAATTTCAATTTGTTTACGCTGTTATCTCTAATAGCTTGAGCTCAAGTAAAAAATAGTATTCATCAAATGTTATTTATTATCTCACACTACTTCATCTCTGAATAGCTTTAAACTGTTTTAGAAATATGAATTAGAAAATAAAATACTATTTTTCAAAGTCACCAACAAAATAACTACTACTTCGTACAAGAAAATGAATTTTTCCATCTGTATTCTAAATCAGTTGGCAAATTATAACAGAAATGCAAAAAATTAAAACAAAAAGAAAAAATATCAGAAATTCTATGAGTTTTTCTTAAGTTGAAATATACCCAAAACCAAGGTTATTCAGAACATAAACTAATTCAAATTCAAATAATTAATAAAAAAGATCCTCTTCCTTTAATAAAAATTGAATTTCTCAACTGAAAATTCTGAATTGGTTATTCATGACAATAATCACTACCATGGTTTATAATGTGTTTTTACTCACATTATGCAATTTCATTCCACAATAAAACTTTGATTAAAGTTACATTATATCTATTTTATATAAAGGAAATTAATAACACAGAAATTAAGTGAATTTCATCCTATATTATCCACAAAGGTGTGCAGTATAGAAACTGAACATTTAATGACTCCATGTACCTTCTTTAACACTGTAATGGGGAATCTCAAAAATTAGATTACTCTTAAATATCAGAGAGAACCTCAAAGAATGTAGCTAACAAGGAGCCTTGTACTTAATATAAAGTATGCTAACCTGTATTTTATAGTTCAAATTGCCTGTGTCATCATTTTTTAAGCACATTCAGCCACTTACTGATTTTAAGAACCAAAGTTGTAATTTGAAAGCTAATAATCACACTGATTTGAACAACTATAATTACCTACTGCCCCTGATAGTAACTGGCTGAAGATAGTTCAACTATGACATTTTTTTAAAGTTTTAGTTTTAAGTGATAAAAATAATTAAATGTAATTATGAGGTACTATGAGATATGTCCATGCATGTAAATATTGTGAAATGATCAAATGCCAGTATTCAGCATATCTATCATCTTAAGCATTTACCATTTCTTTGTGGTAAGAATATTCAAAATCTCTCTTCTATTTAGAAAACAATTCATTAACTATAGTCAACTCGCTGTACAACAGAGCACTAGAACTTACTCCTTCCATCTAACTGTAACTTTGTACATCTTCCCTTTCCCTTTCCCTGCAGCCTCTGGTAACCAACACTCTATTCTCTAATGTTTTTAGATTCCATATCTAAGTAAGATCATATGGTATCTGTCTCTCTGTGCCTGAATTATTTCACGTAACATAATGTTTTCTAGACTCAACCGTGTTAGTTATAAATGAAAGGATTTCTTTCTTTTCATCGTGTACATACACCACATTTTATGTATCCATTCACCCACTATCGATACTTAGATGAATTCTATAACTTGATTACTCTGAATAATGATGAAAAAACATAAATATGCAGGGGCTGGATTATGGCTCAGTGGTAGAGCACTTGCCTAGTATGTGTGAGGCACTGGGTTTGATTCTCAGCATCGCATATAAATAAAAAGTAAAGGTATTTTGTCCATCTACAATTGAAAATTTTAAAAAGAAAAAAATATAAATATGCAGAAAACCTCTCTAATACCTTGTTCAATTTCTTTGAATATATACCCAGGAGTTAGCTGTTTTCTTGTTATTGAGGAGACTCAGTTTCTTATATATTCTGGATATTGGTCCCTTAATCAATGTATGTTTTGTAATGTATCCTCTTTACCTGTGAGTTATCTCTTAATTCTGTTGATTGTTTTCATGGCTATGAAAAGGTTTTTAAGTTTCACATAATCCCATTTGTCTAACTTTGCTTTTTTTTCCCCTATGATTTCAGGTCTTACAAAAGTCCTTACTTATGGACATGAAGAATTTCCCTTATGCTCTTTCTTAAAGTTTCATAGTTTGGGGTCTTAAATGTGATACATCACATTAAAAAAAATGAAGAACAAAAAATATATGATCATTTCAAGAGATGCAGAGAAAGCATTTGAGAAAACTCAATATTCCTTCAGGATAAAAACACTCAACAAGTTTATGTATACAAGGAATGTATCTTAATGCAATAAAGACCATATCTGATAAACCCATAGCTAAGATGATACTAGATGGACACAAAAAGCTTTTGAAAGCTTTTCACCTGAGATCTGGAACAAAACAAGACTGCCCATTCTCACCACCTCTACTCAATATTGTACTGATTGTCCTCTCAAGAGAAACTAGGCAAGAGAAAGAAATAAAAGGCATTTAAAATGGAAATAAAATGAGCTAAACTCTCCCCTCTGTTTGCACATAATATGATTCTGGGGGTAGGTGGGGATGTAGAGTATTTTGGTGATGCTGGGAATTGAATTCAGGACCTGGTGTATACTAGGCAAGTGCTAGTATACACTGAGCTACATTCCTAGCTCAACAACATGTTATAAATAAAATTCTAAAGACTCCATTTAAAAAAAAATTTTAGAGTTAATAAATTCAGTAAAGTTTCAGGATACAAAATAAACATATGAAAACCAGTAGCTTATCTATACACCATTAGTGAACTATATTTTTGAAAAATCAAGAAAACAATCCATTTATAATAGTAATAAAAACAATAAACTACTTAGGAATAAATTTAACCACAGAGGTGAACAATCTACATTCAACTATAAAACAATGATGAATAAAAAACATGACACCAATACCCTGAAAAAATACCCTGTGTTCAAGGATTGAAAGAATTAATGTTTTTAACATGTCCACATTACCCAAAGCAATCTATAGATTCAATGCACTCCGACCACAATAGTAGCATAAAATGGACCAGAGCCCAGTAGAACAGAATAGAAAACTCAGGAGTAAATGCACATGTTTAAAGTCAACTGGCTTTCAATATAAGTATCAAGAATACATCACTGGTAGGACTGCAAAGAGGTACAACCAATCTGGAAGGCAGTATGGAGATTCCTTAGAAAACTTGGAATGGAACCACCATTTGACCCAGCTATCCCACTCCTTGGTCTATACCCAGAAGACTTAAAAACAGCATACTACACTAACACAACCACTTCAATGTTTATAGCAGCTCAATTCACTATAGCTAAACTGTGGAACCAACCTATATGCCCTTCGATAGATGAATGGATAAAGAAGCTGTGGTACATATACACAATGGAATATTACTCAGCAATAAAAGAGAATAAAATGATGGCATTTGCAGGTAAATGGATGGAGTTGGAGAATACCATGCTAAGTGAAGTAAGCCAATCTCAGAAAACCAAATGCCAAATGTACTCATCGATAAGTGAATGCTGATCCATAATGTGGGGAAGGACATGGGAACAATGGAGGAATTCTGTTCACAGGGGGGTAAGAGGGAGGGGGAATGGGGACAGTAAAGGTGGTGAAATGTGATGGTCATCGGAGCCCTAGCTTTATGTATGACTGCATGTATGTTGTGATTCTATATCCCTTACAACCAGAGAAATGAAATGTTATCCTCCATCTGCGTACAATGAATCAAATTGCACTCTGCTATCATGTAAGACCAGTGCTTGATAGTAGTGGGAGTAGTAGGCAGGGGCCAGATAACACAGCAGTTATGGATGGTGGTAAGGATTGTGGGTTTAACCTAAGCCATGCGACAACAGCACTGGATGGTTTTGTGCATAATCTGCATCAACTAAAAGGACTCAGAATGAGGACTCTGGCTTTCCTTTGTAAAAGATAGTAAACATAAATGGGGGAAGAGTAAGATCAGATAAAAGGGTGTTTCAGATATTTTGAACAAAAGACATAGTAAAGGCAACAAAAGATATTACTGATAACAGCTGTACCTGGGGTCAAAATCAACAGCACCTGAAGATGGCCACCAAGTATAAGGTAAGAAGAAAAATAGATAATGGGTGACTTGCATAAGTAAGGAATTCGACTCTGAGATATTTACTCATATGGGAAGAGTGGGGGAGCAGGTGACAGACAACAGTTTTGGAAACTGTCTCCAAAAAAGTGGCTATGTTTTTAGTGCATTCAAGTGGAGATAAAGATAGACAGTTATATACACAGGTCTGGAGCTCCGAAGAAAAGTCAAATTTAGAGATAAGAATCAGGGAGCTTGAGATAATAAATGTGTGCTAAGAAAACAGAGAACAAAGGTCCCCAGGATTACTGGCTAAGAAAATAATAAAATTATCTTTTAAATTATGAAAAAATACCATGAGACCATTCCCTCATTCACAATAAGCACATACATTTTTGCCCAACTTTTGATAGTAATCACAAGTCAAAAAAGATCTACTCAATCCTTAAGTTTCTCTTTTTCAAGAAATTAGTTAATCTTTAAATATTACTTACATGTGAATTACTTTGACTCTAAACAAGGCAGTGAAAAATGATTGCTTTACTTTCTACCACAATCTGTCTTCAAGTACCTCTAATTGTGAGGGAAGCTGTAGACTCATTAATTAGCAGAAAAAGAGACCTTTGTTTATTAGAGCTATGCCTTAAGTCTCTGCTTAGTTAAATGTGTCAACTCAGTTGGCTAAAGGACACCATTAGGCTAAATTGTCAGCTGTCTCTGAGAGCTAAACACCCACCCAAAATATGTTTATAACCACAAACTGCACCACCAATTCCAAGAAGCTATTCACCAATATGTTCTTGATGGAAACGGTGGGTTTCGAGTGCAGCTCAGTGGTAGAATGCTTGCCTAACATGTGAAAGATCCTGGGTTTGATCCTCAGCACAACAATAAATTCTTTTAAAAATTTTTTAATTTAAAATGAAAGCCATGTAAAAAAAATTCTGAAACAGTGTGATCTGCAAGGAGAAGAAAATTATCTTATTTGAACATCTTAGCACCTAGAGGTCAGTGACAACGTGTTTATTTGTGGTTAAATAACAGATTCATATATGTACAGCATATTAAGTACAATAAAACAGAAAAAACAATTGCAAGTTTAACTTTCAATCAATAGAACTTTAAGAGTTCATTAATTAAGAGTTGCATTCTTGGGTATGTCAAAGCAAAATAACAAGTTTGTTAAGACAGACAAATAATTATAATTATTAAACATTTTCCCCTAAAGATAGGAAGCCATAGAGGGGTTTCCTGGTAGATGAGAAATAAATTTTGACATTTTACAGCAGCTAATCATCAAGAACGGATGAGCATGCTCTTGAAAAAGATCAATTTATGAGATAGTATGACAGTTTGGACCACTGCTGCTCCAGTTTTGTTGACACCAAATCCAAGAAATGTTAATGGTTCACCATGAGAAAAGTATAGAAACTGAGGAAAATTACAAATTATTACAATAAGTAGACATGGCCACAAAATCCAAGCCTATAATAAGTGAACTCATCTCAATAAACAGTTTATGTGATACTAAATTCTCATTATGTGCATAATAGTCAGGAATAACAGAAAAACATTATATGTAATATTTCAAAGTTTATAATTCATGACCCCAAATGTAAGCACTTATTTTTCTAATTTATTTTTGCAATTAATTTTCAATGAGATGTATTACTTAAGTTAATGGTTTAACATTAGCTTAATAAGTGAGACAAAATGTTTATTATTTAATGCTACTAATAATTCACAGAGTAACAAACTACAGGAATTTTGTGTCAAGAAAAGAAAACGAAATCTTAGAGTAGTTTTGATTTGCATTTCTCTAATTACTAGAGATGTTGAACATTTTTTCATATATTTGTTGATTAACTGTGTATCTTCTTCTGAGAAGTGTCAGTTCAGCTCCTTAGCCCATTTATTGATTGGGCTGGTTGTTTCTTTGGTGTTAAGATTTTTGAGTTCTTTATATATCTTGGAGATCAGTGCTCTATCTGATGTGCATGTGGCAAAAATTTGCTCCCAAAATGTAGGCTCTCTGTTCACCTCATTGTTCCTTTTGCTGAGAAGAAGCATTTTAGTTTGAATTCATCCCATTTATTGATTCTTTATTTTATTTCTTGCACTTTAGGAGTCTTGTTAAAGATGTTGAGGCCTAATCTGACGTGATGAAGATTTGGGCCTTCTTTTTCCTCTATCAGGTACAGGGTCTAATTCCTAGGTCCTTGATCCACTTTGAGTTGAGTTTTGTTGCATGGTGAGAGATAGGGGTTTAGTTTCATTTTGCTGCATATGGATTTCCAGTTTTCCCAGCACCATTTGTTGAAGAGACTATTCTTTTCTCCAATGTACGTTTTGGTGCCTCTGTCTAGTATCTCACAACAGTCAGAATGGCAGTTATCAAGAACACAAACAACAAGAAGTATTGACAAGGTTGTGGGGCAAAAGGCACACTCATACATTGTTGGTGGGTCTGCAAATTCTTAAAACCAATCTGGAAAGCAGTATGGAGATTCCTAAGAAAGCTTGGAATGGAACCACCATTTGACCCAGCTATCCCTCTCCTTGGTCTATACCCAAAGGACTTAAAAACAGCACACTATCGGACGCAGCCACTTCAATGTTTATAGCAGCTCAATTCATAACAGCTAAACTGTGGAACCAAAATAGATGCCCTTCGATAGATGAATGGATAAAGAAACTGTGGTATATAGACACAATGGAATATTACTCAGCAGTAAAAGAGAATAAAATGATGGCATTTGCCGGTAAATGGATGGAGCTGGAGAATATCATGCTAAGCAAAATAAGCCAGTCCCAAAAAACCGGGGGCCAAATAGTTTTTCTGATAAGTGGATGCTAACCCACAATGGAGGGGGGTATAGGATGAATGGAGGAACTTTGGATGGGGCAAAGGGGGTTTGGGAGTAGGAAAGATGGTGGAATGAGATGAACTCATTACCTTAGGTACATGTATGACTGCATGAATGGTGTGACTCTATTTCATGTACAACCAGAGAAGTGAAAAACTCTGCTCCATTTGTGTACAATCAATCAAAAATCTTTCTGCTGTCATATATAACTGATTAGAACTAATAAAAAAAGAAAATGCCTTTTCTTAATGTGATACCAATAAATGAATGATCTCAACTTCAAAGTTTTTTGATTCAAAAAATGATTCCATGTTGTATTTTAAATTCAGTTAGATAAGAGGAGCAAGTCCAAAAAATCTGTTGTATAACACAGTGACTTAGTTAATAACAATATATTCATGAAATATCAAGACACTAGATTTTAAGTGTTCTCATCACACACACAAAAAAAAGTATGTGAGGTAATGTTTATTAATTAGCTTGAACTAACCATTTCACAATGTATATGTATTTCATAACAACATACTGAGCACCATCCATACAATTTGTCAACTAAAATACATAAATGATAATTCCAAAATGTTTTACACCAGTTTTACTCTATAGTAAGATCCCTCATATAATGACTGTCATTTTAAGGAATGAGCCCATCTACATTTACACAATTTAACAAGGAGGACAGAAAACTGAGACCACTAGAGACAATATTTTTTCACATTGTTCCAGAAAATTCTAGACTAGTAAGATAAGATTATAAACCTATAAAGAACTTATTGTTCACTTCAGGAAGTATACAAACAAATTTAATTTAATGATAAATGATAATTAGCTCTAAGTAAACAGTCACCTTTTCAGAACAACAGACTGTGCACATGAGCGAAATACTCATTTATCAGTTTTCCGTTACTAATTAACACTTGTGCCGAAACTGTTGCCATACAGTCTCCCAGTCCTAACCAATTCATTAATAAATTTTGCCCAGTCTCAGTCAGATACATGGATTCCAAGAGCGACCTTGGCAATCACTCTACTCATTCCTGAAAACTACAAATACAATAACAAATGAATGATCACAATAGAAGTAATTTCAAAAAACAAAATCTATTTCATATTTTAAATTCAGTGAGATAAGAGGAATAAGTTCAAGAGATGGTGATCACAGTTAATAACAGCATACTGCATTCCTGAAATACTGACAGACTAGACTATGAGTATTCTCACTACATATACCACACACATATGTATATAAGTAAAGTATGTTACATATATACATATTTTTAAAAACATTGTTAACCAGATTTGGCATTTTATAAGTTCATTAAACATTAGAGTTTACATAAAATATCAAACATCTGCTTCTGTGACTTTTTTAATTTTTCCAATATTGCATTTAGCTTTGAATAATCTTTGAATTTTGAAAACACAGAATCCCTTGCTTTACTTTAGATAAAAGGTTTATTGAGACAGCTTTAAAATCTCTTCCATTCCTATCATTATATCTGAGTTATTTATATTATTACTAATACCATTAACACAATTAAAACAAATAAACAATTTCATTATCCCCTGAGAATAGCACTATCATCAATCTAAAGTAGATAAAAACAAGTTTTAAAAAACTGAAGTCTTTTGCATATTAAAAGCTTTGAGTATAAAAAGCTTAATAAAACTTTTTAAAGTGATTGAATATTGTTATATATCCATGTGTTCCAAGTATGCATGAAACATTTATATAAGGAATTGCTCTTTCATTTGTAACTTTGCTTTACCACAATTACAGAATAACAAAACTCATAGCCAGAACTGCAATTCTTTATATTAACTGCATCATTTCATTGAACCTACAAAGCTTCATAATTCCTTTCTTTATCCTACATTGTTTGTGTTAATTGTATCTGTTCAAACATACTCTTTTTAATTTTATTTTTTAGTTGTAGATGGACACATATCTTAATTTTATTTCTTTGTATGCAGTACTGAGGATCAAACCCAGTGCCCCACATGTGGGAGGCAAGTGCTTTACCACAGAGCTATACTCCTAAGCCAACTGTCTCTAAAAGTCAAAACTGAGATTCTATGCTGTGTTTTTTCAATTTTTTTCCCTATCATTATACTTTTTATTTGAGATGTGGGCTTACTACATTGCCCAGGCTGGCCTTAAACTCCTGGAATCAAAAGGATCCTACCATCTCAGCCTCCTGAGTGCTGGGACTACAAGCCTGCACCACTGTACACCACTGCACCTGGCTTAAATGTCTTGTGTGATTGTTTTGTTTCGGCGTGTTGGGAATTGAACCTAGGGCTTTGGTAATGCTAGGCAAGCACTTTTCCACTGAGCTAACCCAGCCCCTTTTTTTGAGTTGTTGATGAATCTTCATTTTATTCATTTACTATGTATATGTGGTGCTGAGGATCGAACCCAGTGCCTCACACATGCTAGGCAAGCACTCTACCACTGAGCTACAGCCCCAGCGTCCTCAGCCTACTTTTGTTTTAAATACTATGTGTCTATAATAAATTTGAAATTTTTTAAAAACCTGATCTTTCAAATAGTTTTAAAAGTCCTAATTTAGATTATTACTTTAAACTCTTTATGCTTTTAATCATATAGTTTGCTTTGGATCAAGAATAAACACTTAGGTAAAGATTAGCAAAAGAAACAAACTCAGTAAAAACATATATTAATGAGCATATTTTAGACATGATGATTGTGTATTCAAGAATCTCACACATTAGAAATGCCCCAGATTTATCTGAAAGGCAAAAATTTTCTCACTGTGCATTTATGGAATCCTCTGGGAAACAGTTCTTTCAAAAAAAATTAAATGCAATCTGATGGTTGTAGGTGGCTTAAGAGTTTTTGAGGCTATTGTCTAAGTAGATGTAGCTGTTTTTCCTCACCTAAAATATAAATCACACTCAATTATTTATTTATAGACAATGACTTAAATAATAACATTTCTGACAATGTTATTGTAAATAATCCCCTATAAAGCACACAGAAATGCTAACTAAGCTTTTGTCTTAAATATAAGTCGGGCTTAAAAGAATGTAAAGGAAACCCTCAAATAAATATCAGACCTAGATTTCCCAGCCACAGAAGTAAGCATAAACAGATGTCATCCTTATCTTTGTGAGCATATGAGAGTATGTATGCATTTGTGTATGCTGGGAAAGGAGTTCTTATGTAGAAAACTAGGAGTCCTTGGCTTTAATGACCACATGGTGAAAGGAAACAGGCTTTGGGCCCCTGCAATGTAGGGAATAGAAACTGAAACATCTTCCTAAAGCCAAGTATCTTTTAAGGACTATTCTCTCAATGAAGTCAGCCAAGTAAGGGAAGATAAGCTGGTACCTTTGCCTATTCTGGGTTGAGAAAACATCTTATCTGAGAATTTATACTCATGTGCCTGCCTATACATTCATTTGGGGTACAATTTAAATAAATCAATGTTAGAGTGATTCTGGTTGAGAATACGAACAGGACATGAGGCAGAAGCAAATACAAATCTCCCTGAAGAGGTATGTTTTTAGGCACAATATGAAGCATTATCATTAACAAAACTATCCTAAAGATAAACCCCAATCACAATTTACAATGCATTTTGAATAGAGTAAGAAGAAATAATAGTAAGATTGAATACTCTGCCAATGTCTATTATTGAATAAACTGTATTTCAAATTATTAATGATGTAAAAGAACTATATATGTGCCAAGAAAGCAAGATACTATTTTAAAATGAAAAATAAAATACTTCTTTAAGAAATGAAAAGGATATTCACTGAAATTAAAACAGTGGTCAAACAGAATAATTTATGAAATTATAGACAGATCTAGGAAAATATAAAAATTAGTTTTAAGACATTTTAACTTTTTTCCTCACTACATCTTCAGTATCTGGTGTGTGCTTTAAGTACACCTCCATTCAGACTAGTTACATTTCAAATATTAAGTAGCCATACATGGCTAATGCCTATAAAACAACAAAGGAGGTGACTCTTAGTTTTGGGGCTATTATAATAAATACCATGTAACTTGGGAGTCCTCAGCTTTCTCTTTCAGGGTGTCACTCTGTTTACTGAATGTATCACAATAAGATAAACAAAAACAAATTGACAAGAAGGACTATGTTTCTCCTGAGGGGAACATTCATCTTATCTAATACATCACCTCAACCATGACATTGAGTCAATTATCAAAAAAGAGTGTTTAGATGACAAGATAGGGAGAAGGATTCTTCCTCTTGCTATCTCCAAGAATTATTCATTTCATTCAATCATATTTTCAGAGATGTCCTTCCTAACTCCTTATTTTAAATGGCCAACATCTGTTTTTTGTTTGTTTGTTTTTCGAGTGTACTTTGTCTATTCTTAGAAACACCATCTAAAACTCCATCTGTTTTACTTATTTTAATTGTTTATCATCTGTTTCTCCTCAGAAACATATAAATTCCTGAACACCAGGTTATCTGTGCCAGTTTGGGAAAATCTTCATTTTCTTTAGCCCAGAAAAGTGCCTTATACACAATAAGTACTGAATGTGCAGAGACTAAGAGAAAAATGAAATTAGAATCTTAGCAGAGTTGAGAGCAGATTAGTGTAACTGATGTCAAATGACATGGGTAGATCATAAATAATGAGGAAAACACAAGAGCAAGCTCAACAGGGCCTCTAAAGCATGCTAGGAAAAAAAAAATTAATGTACAATTGGAAACCACTAAGACTTATAGGAAAGATATAATATGACCCACTTTATGATTTTGGATCATTCTTACTGATATGTGGAAAGTATCAGAATAGAGAAAGAGCAGAGTGATGTAAAAACAGAAGATTTTGTTGTAATACATATGCAAGATGGTAATCTGGAAAATGATGTAGAATGTGCATATTTTCAAAACAATTATTGTAGGAGCACTGTCCATACCTTCAAACCTTCCCTTCCATCTCTCCCCATTCTATGCTAAAGGACTGTGCACTTCACAGAGAGCACCTCATTGTTTGTAACTTGGGACATGATTGGTCCAGGACTATATAAGCTTCTGTACTTTCTGGAATAAATAGTGTTTCTGTGACTCACTCAGGCAGAACAGTTTCCCTACCTTGGAGTCTGGATGGAGTGACTCCACGGACTGCCACCCCAAAACCTCATCCCGTGAGACCCCACTTCATCCCCCGAGGACCCCTTTTTCTCGTCTCTCAGGACCCCAACTCGTTGAGCAGACCCATAAGGCACAACTTCAAACAATAAATTATAAACACTGAATTCCCAGCACATTTGAATGTAAAGCTGAGCAAAACAACTAATTATAGGATGATTCTTAGCTTTCTGATTTGGTAGATCAGGGTAAAATAAAACCAAGAGTTCCTTTTTAAACATATTAATTATGAGGTAATAAAGATATAAGCTCACATTTATTGAGTATTTACAATATGCCAGACACTATTCTAAATGAGTTCCTGGGGACCGACAGGAGCAGCAGAGGGCCCAAATCCACCCTCAGGAAACTCCACAGGTGTCCAGCCAAAGAGAGACCAGGGATTGCTACCTCTAGCCACTGGGGAGCCCAAATTCAGGGCAAAAGTCGCTCCAGAGACACCTGCGCAAGACAGCCCCGCCCAAGGGCAGCCTGGGCCCCCTCAGTTCCACTCCAGAGTTCCTGTGGTCAGGCGAGACAGAAGGCCCAAAACTGCCCTTAGGGAATGCCAGGGGTGTCCAGCTGAAGGCAGACCAGAGCCTGCTAGCCTCCAGCCGCAGGGGAGCTCACACTCACTGTAAGGGTTGCACACAGACTCTCCTGCTTGTGACCCTGCCTAAGTGAGACCTGGGCCCGCCTCCAGTTCCACTCCAGACTTTCTGTTCACCAGCAGGAGCACAAGAGAGGGGCAAAACAGATCTCAGGGGCTGCCTCAGGAACACAGCCAAGGCCACTCCCACTGCCCTCTAGAGGTATGTCCACTACCTCCGCCACCAACTTTAGTGGCAGTAGTGCCCATCTGGGGACACTGGGGGAACAGAAGTAGCTCCAAGGTGAGACACAGGTAATCTGGAGTGTCAATACAAGATTATAGGATAGAAGCCGCAATACCTCAGATCGGTATTTCAAGAAAGGAAGATACACAATCAGCATGAAAAAACAAGGGAAAAAAGTGCCCCAAATAAACTTCAATACCACTGTAACAGAATCCAATGACAACACAGTTGATGAAATGTCAGAGAAAGAATTCAGAATGTACATAATTAAAATTATCAGAGAATTAAAGAATGACATAAGTGAGCAATTACAGGCAAAAATTGATCAATCCAACAAAGAAATAGGAGAGCAAATAAAAGCAACCATTGATCATTCTAACAAAGAGATAAGAGAGCAATTACAAGTAGCAGATTACTTGAAGAAAGAGCTAGAGATTGTGAAAAAAAGCCAATCAGAAACTCTTGAAATGAAGGGAACAATAAACCAAATTAAAAACTCAATAGAAAGCATCACCTGCAGACTAGATCACCTGGAAAACAGAACCTCAGATAATGAAGACAAGATATACAATCTTGAAAATAAACTTGACCATACAGTGAAGATGGTAAAAAATCATGAACAGAACATACAAGAATTTGGGACAGCATCAAAATACCAAATTTAAGATTTATTGGGACAGAAGAAGGCGCAGAATTTCAAACCAAAGGAATGCACAATCTCTTCAATGAAATAATATCAGAAAATTTCCCAAATATGAAAAATTAAGTGGAAAATCAAATACAAGAGGCTTATAGGACACCAAATGCACAAAATTTCAACAGATCTACACCAAGGCACATTATAATGAAAATGCCCAACATACAAAATAAGGATAGAACTTTAAAGGCCACAAGAGAGAGAAACCAGATTACATATACAGGGAGACCAATTCATATCTCAGCAGATTTTTCAGCCCAGACCCTAAAAGCCAGGAGATCATAGAATAACATATTCCAAGCCCTGAAAGAAAATGGATGCCAACCAAGAATCCTATATCCAGCAAAATTGACCTTCAGATTTGATGATGAAATAAAAACCTTTCATGATAAACAAAAGTTAAAAGAATTTACAGCAAGAAAGCCTGCACTACACAGTATTCTTGGCAAAATATTCCATGAGGAGGAAATGATAACCAACAATGAAAATTTACAAAGAGAGGAACTACACTAGAGGAAAGACCATTCAAGAGAGAAAACAACTCAAGGTAAAATCCTAAAACAAACCAAACTGACCGGAATTACAAATCACATTTCAATAATAACCCTGAACGTAAATGGCCTAAATGCACCAATTAAAAGACATAGACTGACAGACTGGATTTTTAAAAAAGACCCAACAATATGCTATCTTCAAGAGACTCATCTCACAGGAAAAGACATCCACAGACTGAAAGTAAAAGGATGGGAAACAACATATCACTCACATGGATCGTGCAAACATGCAGGAGTTTCCATCCTCATATCAAATAAAGTGGACTTCAAACCAAAGATGGTGAAAAGAGATAAAGAAGGTCATTTCATACTTCTTAAGGGAATCATACATCAACAAGACATAACAATCATAAATATCTATACTCCAAATAATGGGGCTTCTATGTATATCAAACAAATCCTTCTCAAATACAAGAATCCAATAGACCACAACACAATAATACTTGGAGACTTTAACACAGCTCTCTCACAGTTGGATAGATCTTCCAAACAAAAGCTTAATAAAGAAACCATAGATCTCAATGAAACTATCAATAATTTAGACTTAACAGACATATATAGAGTGTTCCATCCATCAACAAGCGAATACACTTTTTTCTCAGCAGCACATGGATACTTTCCCAAAATAGATCATATGTTATGTCACAAAGCCAGTCTTAGCAAATACAAAAAAAATAGAGATTCTACCCTGCATCATCCTATCTGACCACAAAGGAATAAAATTACAAATCAATGACAGATTAAAAAACAGAAACTACTCCATTACCTGGAAAATAAATAATATGCTATTGAATGATGCATGGATAACAGAAGACATCAGGGAAAAGAAAAAAAAATTCTTAGAGGCAAATGAAAACACTGATACAACATATCAAAATCTCTGGGATGCAATGAAGGCACTGCTAAGAGGAAAGTTCAGAGCACTAAACTCATTCATTAGAAGAAGTAAAAGTCAACGAATAAATGAATTGACTCTTCCTCTCAAAGCCTTAGAAAAGGAAGAAAACATTAACACCCAAAGAAGTAGAAAACAGGAAATAATCAAAATTAGGGCTGAAATCAATGAAATTGAAACAAAAGAAACAATTCAAAAAATTGACCAAAAAAAAAAACTGGTTCTTTGAAAAAATAAACAAAATTGACAAACCCTTAACCACCCTAACGAAAAGAAGGAAGAGAGAAAACCCAAATTCCTAAAATTCGTGATGAAAAAGGAAATATCACAACAGACACTACTGAAATACAGAGGATAATTAGAAACTATTTTGAAAATTTATACGCCAGTAAAATAGAAAACCCTGAAGACACCGACAAATTTCTAGAGGCATATGACCAACCCAAACTGAACCAAGAGGACATACACAACTTAAACAGATCAATTTCAAGCAAGGAAATAGAAGATGCCATCAAGAGCCTGCCAACCAAGAAAAGCCCAGGTCCAGATGGATTCTCAGCTGAGTTCTACAAGACCTTCAAAGAAGAATTAACACCAATTCTCCTCAAACTATTTCATGAAATAGAAAAGGAGGGAACCCTTCCAAACTCATTCTATGAGGCAAGTATCACCCTGATTCCAAAACCAGACAGAGACACATCAAAGAAAGAAAACTTCAGACCAATATCCCTGATGAACATAGATGCAAAAATTCTCAATAAAATTCTGGCAAATC
>PVHX01003906.1:0-134717 GCA_004024805.1 Geosciurus inauris
GACACAGCTAAGGGGGCTCTCATCAGTATACCAGGGCCCTTTCAAGCCACCAGAATCATGAGCCAAATAAACTTTACTTACAAAGTATTCAACCTCAGATTTTTGTTAAAACTGTTATGGGCCAAACTATATGTGCCTTGACCAAACAAACTCCATTTTACCCTTAGACTCCATGTAAGAAATGTTCCTCCCATGTCAAAACCCTACCTATATAACCCACCTCCTGCTAAGCACACCCTGTTTGGAAATGCATAATGACTAAAAAAATGTTTGTTATTCTTATACCACGTATTTTAGTTTAATTCCCATTTTTTTTCTTGGGCAGTGTACTATACCCTGAACTGCATTATTCTGACCTACTTCCTAAATTGCTATGGTTTTGACTTACTGGTAGCTTGCGGTTTGGGGCTATCAAAGAGATACTCAACCTCCTGCAAGGAGTCAAGGGTTGCAGAGGTGACTTACTTGCTGCCCTTTTGACCCGCCAGTCAATAAAGTTCCATGCCCTGCTTAAAGACTGAACCGATCATTTATTTCAAATGCGCCACAACATAACACAAAAGGGACTAATACAGTAACTTGTCTTTATTATTAATACATTGAGGGGGGTTTTGTTTGTTTTTGTTGTTTTGATCTAAGTTCCAAAGCACTTCAAGAATAATAAAATTCAATAAACTTGCTGAGTAAATGATGACCACCAATCTGAACAAGTGAGTCATTGTACATCAGGATAAGGTGAGTCACTTCATGCAACTTCAGACTAAACCACTTCTATATCCATTATAAGGCTATTGATAATATATACAGTTTTCACTCCTTTGTCATAGGAATTCTAGTTGAATGACTCCTTGGTAAAAGGAGTTAAATTTTGTTTCTCCCATTAGCTTAATTGGTTCCAGAAAAAAATACTGAATGTTTAATAGGGTTGGAATTAGCCAGAATGTGTGAGTTGGCATCAAGGACATCACTCCACAATGAGGTCCCCAGGTGGGAACATCATTAACAGGCAGCATGACTTCTCTATGACATAAGTTGACTGAAGATGACACAGAAAGAATCAGAATGAAAGTTGACATTACTTCCCTTAGTGACATCTCCTTTACCCAGCTTTCCTCACCAGGAACAAGGCAATAGTCAGAACATTTTCTCACTGAAGACAAAACTTAAGAGTAGAGCTAAGCTTGCTGTCTGACAGACCTGCTGTTCTGGAGCCCGGAGGTTTCCTTTTAGCTTTCAATTTCTTTCATATTAGATGTGAACGCTGAAGCAACAACTCAGGAACTATGGCTCTCATTAGAATGTGCCAAAGAGCAGGGGTGAAAAAGAGCTTTCATTTGAACTTCTAACTCAACAAATCTAATTTGCAAAACAAGGGAACCTAAGGGAACACAGAGCCTCATTGGTCAGAATGAACATTCTACCCAATGCTATTATTTCAGGTTAGAGCCTGACAGCCCATGAAAGCCTTAACAAGGCAAACTAACCTTAGTAATCAGTTTATATTCTAAAAGTACCTCTGCTAAAGAGGCTTTCTCTGAAAGGAAAAGAAATGATAGAAAAGGAAAGGAAGAAAGAAAGAAGGGCAGTTTATGTTTTACCAATTTAAATTTTCACACACTAGAAGCATTTATTGAGCACCTACATTATATCAGGCAGAAGTCTATGAAGCACTGCTGGGTAGAAGGTAGGGGAACCTCCAGGTAAATGATAGTCCCAAACCTGCCCTTACAGAACTCAAAATTTTATGGGAAAGACAAATCATAATTATAAGATATAGTAACCAAATATGACAAGTTTTATTACAGAAAAGGCAGGAGACTATGAGAATATACTGGGGGAAACTAATATTGTTTTATAATCAGTGTTGACTTCCTGGAGAAAGTAACATGTGAGCTCTCCCTGAGGGACAAGTGGAAGGAACCGCACATGTCAGTCCTCCTTGTTCACTGTAGCCAAGACTCTCAACCTCACCCATCTCTCATTCCAGCTGCTGCGAAGATGGCCCCTTCCTGAAGAACTCTGAACAAGTCCATGCTGCCTTGCCTCAGCCTCCCTCCCTCTCAACTCCCACACCAGGGCTTCCCAATCTTTCCTTCAGTGACCACATTTGTGCAAACAAGTATGTGGGACTGGACAGCAAATGAAGTGAAACTTTGACCACGATAGGAAGAGGGGCTTTGGACACAGCCTCCCTCTTCCCCCAGGCCACAATCTGTCCTGAGAGAAGTCCACTTCTCAGAGAACTGTCCATCCCATTCTTCCTCTCCCTGCCTCCTGCTTTACTCTCCTTGACCCTCCCTACTGCTCCCTGGAGTTGGGCTCCCTGGCAAAGGAGTAGCCCATTAGCCTTGCACCTAGGCTCCCCTTCTAGAAAACTTAAGTGAATACACTCTGATAAAGGAGAGGAATTAGATTGCAGACAGAAGGAAATACAAGCTCAAAACCCATAGTTCTGAAAGTGTGTAATTTAACATGACCAAACAATGAGTAAGAAAATAAAAATAGGAAAAAAGCAATCATTTTTGGAGGTAAGACTTGGTATGTCACTTTCAAGAGTTTGAACAGATACATATGTACTGTCCAACACAGTAGCCTTTAATTGCCTACAACTGCTGAGCACTTGAAATATGGCTAGTCCAAACTGACATGGGTTGTAAGTATAAAATACACACTGGATTTCAAAGATAGTACCAGAAAAAGTAGAATAGCTCCATTTTTAATATTGATTACATAAAAATGATAATATTTAGTTATATTAGGATAAATAAAATATGATTAAAGTCCTTTTTACCTGTTTAAAAACTTTGAAAACTTTTTTAAAGTAACTACTAGAAAATTTTCATTTACTGGTGTGTCTTTCATTTTATATTTCTATTGGACGATGCTAATTCAGACTTTATCCTAAACACAAGGGGAAGACACACAGTGTTTTAAGCAGTATAGTAAGATAATCAGGTTTGACTTTGGAAAAACACTTGCCGAAGTGGTAAACAGATTTGAGAACAAGCTAGATTCAGAAACCAGTTTGCTAAAATAATTCAGGAACGAACTTTTAGCCTGGATTCAAAGGGCCATCAGTTTGATTAATGAGATTCAGGAGATAAAACTGACAAGGTATGATGCAAGACTGGATGTGGAGGCATAAGAGACGCTGCATATTTACTATGGATTTGGGAGCTCACCATTGGTAGATGGTATCATGTTTACAGAGTTACACAACTCAATAAGGAAAAGAAACGCCAGGAATGAGTTTATCTTTGAAAATGAGTTTCCGGTGACTGTGGGAAAGAGTGAAGCTGTGCAGTGACCAGTAGGTTATACTTCTCTGCAGGGAACTCGAGAGACAGTCCTGAGATGAGGATTTGGTACCAGGAGTCATCGTTTACATGATACTCGAGTCCCTGAGGATGGATATGAAGACCCAGAGACAGCAGATAAAGGGACAGATAGAGGGCATCCCACCTCCTCCCTGGAACTGAAACCTGGCTCTCTGACGGCTACACTCTGCAGTGTCATTAAGGGGAGGCTGGTGACCCAGATGTCCCTGTACCTTGGAGTCCAGCAGTGATTCAGAATTGTCCATGTTTCCCTGTTTGTACTTCCAGACTATTGCCTTTTACTAGAATGTGCCCCAGCCCTCCTCAAGACTGTCACCTCCACCCTCCCTCACTTACTGACAAGTGGTTCTACATCCTTTTCATTTTTCTCTCTGCCCAGCTCCTTCTGTCCCATGAAATACACTAGCACTTCCTCTTTCACTTTTCACTCCCTTATCCTACTTATATTCCATCATCTCAATACCCTGAACTCATTTGACATTTTTTTCTGTCCTCCAACCTACCTAGTAAAATTCCAAACTTGTACAAACCCACACTTGTATCTCTTGCTTGCCTGCCCCCCTGAAACTTGAACACTGCTGGAGAAAACCAGAGAACATGACGGAACAGACGTCACTATGCATTTGTGGCCATCATCTCATGTGAGCCTTCAACACTATCTTTAAGACTGAATTCTTCTCCTGGGTAGTCATCCCCAGCAGCCTAAGGACATTCCAAACTCTCTTCAGTATCTGCAAATCTCCTTTCAAGTCCACCTCTTCCTGTAGTCTCAGCAAGTGATCTCTCCTCCTCCCTCATGGAGAGCATGACACTGTCACACAAACACTCCCTCAACAGCTCACCACAAAACAAAATCTAAGAGCCTCTATACACAGAAACCTAAAACAGAGAGGTTCTCATCCTTCTAGCTAAGACACAGCCCTCCAAATATATTCTATGTCCTTGCTCCTCCAACGTTTTCTGGAACTGATATAATCATTAGGGCTCTTACAACAAAATACCATAAATAAAGTCACTGAGAAGTTTATTTTTCACAATTAGAGAGACTAGAAAGTCCAAGATCAAGGCAGCAGCATATTTAGTGTCTGCTAAGGGCCCATTTCTGGCTCATAGATGGTGCCTTCTAGCAGAGTCTTCATGTGGTAGAAGGAATGTGGTTTTTCCTGGGGTCTTTTTAATAAGGGCACTAATCCTATTCATGGGGACTCAACCTTCATGACCTAATCACTCCCTAAGGACCTACTTCTTAATATCCTCAACAGTGGGGTTAAGATTTCAGCACATGGGGGCTGGGATTGTGGCGCAGTGGTAGCGTGCTCGCCTAGCACGCGTGAAGCACTGGGTTCGATCCTCAGCACCACATAAAAATAAAATATTCTGTCCACCTACAACTAAAAAAATTTAAAAAAAAGATTTCAGCACATGAATTTTAGGGGCATAACATTAATACCACAGCAAGAAGTTGCACTCTAATTCCTTTGATATCCTATATCTGCCATGTGCACCTTTCTAACGAGTGCTTGTCAGGAGTCTTTAAACATCCTTAAGTCTCTCAAATCTTTAAAATCAAACTACTACTTACTTCTTAAAGAACCAACTTATTTTCCCCCTTTCGTTAAACTTATGAAAAGAATGGTTTATAGTTTTGCTGCATCTATTTCCACATTTCCTATTAACTCCTAGCCAGGAACTTGTAGCCTGGCTTACGCCCTGACTCCTCCAGCACCCCTGCATGAACCCCTGCTGCTCTCCACATGGGCATGTTATGTGTCACATGTCCAAAAGTGCAACTGTTATCTGATGGCTTTTTTCATTGTAGCCATTTTCATCTACTCTGTTCCTTGTTAAATGTGTAACTACTTTTGTCACTGCTTAAACTTTTTTCTTTATCCCTGACCAGCAAGAAGCACGGGGTTATCTACACCCAAAGCAAACAAGGTTAAATGTATCCCTTTCAGCTGGTGCTGACATGGCCCCAACCAGAACCCCAGGTGAAACCTGAACAGTAGTGTCAGCCAATTAAAAAGATGGCAGTTAAGTTAAAAAGCCACTGAGCTGGACTCAGAAAAGCCAGGAAAACCATTCCACTTTTCACAGAGTCGTGGCAAATGGCTGAGCCTGAGGATATTCCACGCTTTTATTTTTCTCTAGTTTCAATAGTTCTTTATGAGGACAGATATCTTTTACTGGTTAGTCTTTGTCAACCATTTAACATTAAGGAATGACCTATGAGAAAAAAGCAGTAGGAAATTTCACCTAGGTAGAAGGCTCCCTTGATAGAACAACTTGGGTCAAATAGCTCTGAAGCTCCCATCCCTAAGATAAAGTGTAATAGAGTTGCATTCTTTAGATTCTTTGTCACCAGCCCTCTATGATATAATACCATATTTAATAAATAGGTCTCTCATTCATTCAGGTCTAAGAAACCACCTCACCGGGAACACTATTCCATCTTACCTAAAATGCTACCATCATTCCTCTGTGGTGATTCTTAACCAAAGCTGTGTTGAGAATCTCCTGAGGAAATTTTTAAAATATTGATGACTACTAGGCCCTGCATCTAAGTATTTTGTTTCAGTGGGTCTAGGTGATGCCTGAGTTATATGTATTCTGAAAAATTTCCCACAGGATTTCGTCATAAGTGTTGCAGCTTTCATTTGAGTACTTCAGATATGCCAAGTGCAGCACAAAAAGCTTTACACAAAATGTTTTATTTATTCCTCAAAGAAACTTCATTTGTGACCAACAGTGTGGATTCATTATATAACATACATTCCTACCCTTTTTCCTTTGAAGTAAAGTTCTGATTTTACTTGCCCTCTTCCATGGAGCCATGTAATACTCATGATGGTCTATGATACTCATGATGGTCTGTGTTTCCTGACTAGTGATTGCTGTTAACTCATTCTAGCCAAATGAGAGGTAAGAGGCTTTAAGAGGCCTTCACTCTTAAGAGAGAAATCTGGGGGTGGGTGTGTATATGTGTGTTCATGTTTCAAGCAACATGAAATAACTCTTGCTGACCTAAGGAGTAAGATAATTTGTTAAAATCATCTGGTATCTGGAAAATTAGGCCCAAAGCCAGTTACCAACGAAACCCCTAATCACAGAGAACTGTTGTGAACTTCTGCTACTGTCACGAGAAACTCAGGCTTGCTGCATTACCCTACTGCCACCTCTGAATGTGAACTCCAAGTGCAGCAGCTCTCCCTTTGCTTTTGTCACTCAATTGGAAGAATGGCACAGTGCATCTATATGGCAGGGTCCAGGTCTTAGGTCTGTAACCCAGAACCAAGAGATGTTTTGAAGGCAAGTAACTGGGAATTTCAGCTTCCATACTGGGATGCAGGTCCTGCCCTCACCAAGAACTCCTAAGATGCTAAATTCCTCAAAACCTGAACAGGAGTCTCAGAAGCTAGGAAGCCAAAAATAATGATAAATATGCATTACAGATCTAAAGAAGCTGAGTCATAGATGATGTTTTCAAACCATGCAGAAGATAATCCATTCTATTCTCTTTGGGAGCAAGATCAAATGGTTTTTAAAAATGTAAATTAAGACTATGAAAGGAAACTAACCAATTATTGACCCATTTCCTAATGTATTAGTTTCCAGTTGCTGTGCTAACAAATAAAAACTTAGTGGCTTAAAACAACATTAATCTATCATCCATAGTTCTGAAGTTAAGAAGTTCTAAACCTAATATGCTGGCATTCCTTTTATGGGGACTAAGGAACAATCTATTTTCTTGCCAGCTTTTAGAGACTATTACTTGGTTCAAGCCTCCCTTTCAGAAATGGCATTACTCTGTCCTCTGCTTCTATTGTTCCATCTTTGTCTCAAACTCTGATCTTGCTGTCCTTCCTCATATAAAACCTTTTGATTATATCAGGTCCACCTAAATAATTTGAGATAATCTTTCCATTTTAAGATTATTAGTTTAGTCACTTCTGCCAAGTTCCTTTTTGCCATATACAGTAAGTCACAGGTTCTAGAAATTAGTATCTGTACATCTTTGAGGTTCCCTTTCCAGCCTGCAATACCTAATAAGATAATACCACTCATGCTTTTCCATGGTGTAATTCTTACCAAAATCAATGTATCATTTGAAGATCTGGACCCTTTGAGTCATTCTTTTTCAGTCTCACTTGCCCCAATTAATAGTATCACCAGAAATAAATGATATAATCAAATGGAACAATTTGAGGAGTGTTTAAGGGACTAATTATGAAGGCTTGGGCAGGGTATAGGGAACTATAAGAAAGTAGAGTCCTGGGATTAGTACATCCAGTTGCTTCTGAACCTCTCAGCCTTAAAGAGAAGCACTAGGCCTTTAGTTCTGTGATCAGAACTAAAGCAAGACAAGCCTAGTGGGAGAAGTATTAATAAGAGGTATACTAATGTTGACTGACACAGCTAGGGTCTTTGATCTAATTAGTTAAGGAAAAAGTTTCAGCAGTACTTGGTCCCAGGAGACTTGGATACTGGAAAATGTCTAAGACAGTAAGATCTCTTCTCCATTGATCATTTGCCTATTTATTGGCTTTGGGAATTTCTTCTCACTTAGGTGACCGAAAGAGTCCGGAAATCAGGAGTCTCCCCAACCACCATTTCCAAAGTCTTCCTCAATACCAAGTCACCTGAACTTATCACTTACATAAAAAAATTACAAAATCCTCAAGAGACAGGTGGATGTTAGGCCTAGCAGTTTTAATATAGTGAACAAATGTTAAATTATTCAAATCCATTAATAGTAACAATTTGGTTTACCGAGAAACTAAAAATATGTAGAGCCAGAAAAAAATAAGACACTCCACTGCTCAGTGTGATTATATTCCTGGATAACCACAGCCATAGGGCATATAGTCATTTAGGCACACCATGCTTTCTAACACTCTTCCCTTCCCATTAAACCCACTGCTCTCCTTCCCAAGAACAAAAATAGTCATCCCTGTCTTACCTCTCATCTTTGTCTTTTATCACACAGTTGCACTGAAAGCTAAGATACTGGATATAGGCCAAAAAGAAAAAAGAAGTAACTGAAAGATATCAGAAAATAACAAGCAGAAGGACATATTTTACCACAATATCCATGACTATCACTCAAAGAGAAGAGTGAACTTACATGCTTATCACTGAATTCTTTAACTGCTGTTTTAACATTTCTTGCAGAGCTATTATCCAGAGACATGCAAAATGTAGTTTTGGTTCTATTAAGTAGTTCTTTCAAAATCTTATAAATCTGTTCAGAAGCCTTATTGATAAAATACAAGCACACATATAGAAGTGATTCTGAACCCCTTTCCCTGTAGAATGCCTCATTTAAATAAAATATTAAGCATCCAGGGCAAGAGCTCTAGATGGAAGTGAGAGTTCCAGTTAAACACACTCTCAGCACTGATTTGCAAAGTTAGACTCTCAAACATTTCAGGCCTTATTTTACTTTTCAGAAAACCTCCCCACATCCTGAGGCATGAACACCTCAGAATTCAGGAAGCAAATTATAATCACTTGGCTTTGTTTTGACTATCTGCTATCAAATTATTGTTGCCTTTCCAATTTGTTTATTAAATAAATATGAACTGGCAGCTAACAATTTTTTTTACTAAGAAAAAACTACTTTTGTGGCATAATAAAAGCTGCTGATTACTTGTTTTCTCAATGTAGTCTATAATTTGATTGCTTAGAGTAATGAAAGAGTACTTAGAAATTGATTATAAAAAACACAGATAATTAGAAAATGAGAAAACAGACATCAGTCTATTCATTGTATATCAACATTTTCTTCTAAACAATCAAATAATCTGAATACACCATGTCATGGAATATAAATATGTTTAATAAATGCAGAATATGACTTTTACAAAACCATAAAACCAGCGAAATACATAATTACATGTAACAAGAAATGCATAAGCATAACAACTGAAATAGTTTTATAATTTACTTGTTAATCTCTTGTATTTGTGATAAGTCTATATCAATGGTTATTTTTTTATCCTCTGAGAATTTGAAGGGGACATGGGCCACCCTTTATCCCATATATACTCCTGCATACACTGTATGATTAGGGAACTGCAATTTTTTTTTCCCGCAGAAGGGAGAGCCATCATTCAACAAACATTTTCTTAATGAATTACCATCAGCCAAAAATTAACAGATTTTTTTAAAACTAAGAAATGGTTCCTCTTCTCTTATTACAAGGCATTATTGGTTTATCAAGGTACTTCAGCATTGACTTTGGGTATAGACAGACTCAACTACATACTATGAAATGACTATGAAATGACTAATTCCAAGATCTTACCTATTTCCCATACATTTCCCAAGCATAATGCCTGACTTTCCTATTAGATTTACTTCCTAAGAGATGTACATATCATATCATCCACTGAGTATTTTTTATGTTAGTTCTTGCTCCTCTAGGGATTATCTTTTTGAATTTTATCTCACAAATCTTCATAACTAGCATATTAAGTCAGTTTAATATTCATATTAACAAAGAATTCATATTAACAAAGATTCATATTTGTATGAATCTTTGTTAACATATTAACAAAGATTCATATTAACAAAGAATCAAAAAAAGTGATGCCAAGTAGTACAATTAGTATATGGCATAGTCAGGTCTTCAGGCAAAATTTATGATTCCAACACTAGTGTCTTACAGACACACCTGGAGAAGATAGGTCTTGGTGCAGCCATGCAGAGGAACATGGAGCTAGCCAGGAAATCAGACTTAGTTAAAAATAGGTGATGTTTACATTAAGGTTTATACTTCATAGCATTTTTTCTGTCAAGTCTTATGATATTAACAGATTCTTTAATGGTCTACTTCAGGGACTTTCATGATACACAAATTCTGGTATTTTCAAGATCACTATAAGTTATACTTACATATGATCTTTCCAGATAAAGGATTTTGATTTTGGTTTTAAAGAAAGCCACTTATTTTAATAGGAGTCCATGTCAGAAGAAGCCTTTTTATTGCATGTGTTTCTGTTCTCTCCAGTGCCAAGAACATTGGTACTCACTGTATAAGTGAATAAAATTTCATAAAATAGCTAAAAGGAGGAGAAATAAAAATCATTATAAAAAGGGAGTGTTAGAGTAGATGAGTATAACTTACTATATACTTAATGAGGCAAGTAATGATTTAGCAATCTGGAAATTTCCTATAAAGGTAGAGCAAATTAAGCAATTTTTTTAGTGCAGAAAATAAAATGATCAATTCTACATATAAGTGATTATTGATCAAAATACATGCTTCTTAGCCAAGCATGGTGGTACACAACTGTTATCCCAGTAGCTCAGGAGGCTGAGGCAGGAGGATCACAAGTTCAAAGCCAGCCTCAGCAAAAGTAAGGTGCTAAGCAACTCAGTGAGACCCTGTATCTAAATAAAATATAAAATAGGGCTAGGGATGTGGCTCAGTGGTCCAGTGCCCCTGAGTTCAATCCCAGTACCTCCCAAAAAACAAACAAAAACACATGCTTCTTGAATGTTGTATCATTTATAATTATTCTGTACATAAAAATAATCCTTTAGTACAGGACTCCTTGAAGTAGTAGTTGATTCCACAACTCAGGCAGAAAAAAGTAAAGATGGGCTCGGAGCATCTTGTGATACTTGAACATAATAAAGTGCTTAAAGGGAAGATCATGGAAGAAAGGGTACTGGCATGTCAAAAGGGCTTGAGAGCAGACCTGGAAGCTAACAATGGCCAAAAGGTGAGCAAGTGAGCAAAATATAAATAACGATAGTATTGAATTCTAACCTAAAGAGTAAAATAAGTTGCTATTAGTCATACAGATATAAATGATTGAATAAACAAATAAAGGACAAGGTATTACTATTCCTTCAGAACAATTCCAATCAATAAACACTGGGGAAGTAAGAGAAATAGAAAATCACCATTCCAACACCACAGTAAAAACTACTGCAGGTAAGATCCACTGAGGAATGCTAACATCAGTTGGTAAACAAGAAGCATGGTATTTGCAAAGCTTCAAAGTGTCTCATAACAAATATTAATTGACTAAAAAGTTGGAAAAAGCAGTTTCAAAGTGGAGTATCCTAGAAAATGCCACCTCGGTCAGTGATCAAGGTTAACTCCCCAATATAAGATGCATGGATGTCACATAGTCCCTGCTAAGATGCTGAGAAGGGCACCTCACCTCTGTCAATCTTCCCCCAAATCCATAACCTCAATCTAATTATCAGAAAACATCAGAGAAACCCACTTTGAGGGATTTTCTAGAAAGCAACCTGGCCAGAACTCTTAAAATGTCAAGGTCAGGAAAGAGAAGGAAACAGAGGCATTGTCACAGATCAAAGGCAACTGCAGAGAAAAAACAACCAAATGTAATGAGATCCTCCAACATTTGGACACTGAAATGGAATAAGGACACTGAAATGGAATAAGGACATTAGTGGACAACTGGTGAAATCTAGATAGTCCGTAGCTCAGTTAATATTCTATCAATGTTAAGTTTCCATTTTGATTAATATGTCATATAGAATGCTAACACTGGGGAAGTGTGGGAGAAGAGCAAAAGGAAAATCTGTTATATCTGTACAAATCTTTGGCAAGTCTAAAATTAGTTCAAAATAAAAAGTATTTTTCTGTTTTAAATATGCCATGAAATACCTAATTTAGATAGAACAGTTAGGGAGGGGAAGGCCTCTCCCAGAAAATGACATAAAAACAAACATACTTGAAACATGAAAAAGTGCAATGCTCTAGAATCCAGTCTATCTGTAACGTGATATTTCTTTTATAATTCAAAAAATAATGTATAGTAATATTTTATATTAACATTTTTTGAGTTTCAGAGAATTATTCCAGTAATTATATTAAAGTTGATCATAACAGTTTAGCAAATTAGGAGTATTATATCTAAAATGAGTGGCTCATAAGCACATGAAAATATTCTCAATATCATTAATCATGAATCAATGTAGTTAAAATATAGTGAAGAAAAAATAAAGCTAGACGGTGTAAGGTGATAAATGTTCAAGAATGTGAAACCTTAGAAAAATAAACTATTTATATTAACCATATGTTCAATAATCATATTACTTTACCCTAAACTCTACTTTTAGCGAAGTAGTAGGCACATTATAGTGACTTCAAAATTTATGAAATCCAAGCAAAGGGCATATTGAACTCTTCTCTACCGCCCTTTGCTACATGCTCTTCCAGGTCATTTTCTCATCTCTTTTTGTCTTTTCCATAAAGTCATCTCTTCCCATCAGAATGGAACAAATTAATTTAGACACTTATTTATTATAGAGCATTACTATAGTCAGAATATTTAGGAACACATCTATTATTGATGACAACAGAAACAATTTTGAAGATTACCTAATCAAGTGGTTCTCAACTCCATCAGATTCAATGCCTCTTTTATAATACTTAGCAATGGTTTCTATCATCTTGCAATTGAAATTCAAAGATAACAGCCAACTGGCACACAATGTGAAATATATATGTACAATTCTAAGCTGTGATATAAAGGAAAATGATGAATTAATTTCAAATAAGTAACATACATTCTAAAGTGAAGATACAAATATACTAAAAAACACAATAAAGTAGACAGACATTTAAGGGCTGCATAAATTACCAAGATTGCCACCACTACAAATGCGGACTGAATAGGAATATGAGCATCTCAAATTCCATGAGGAACGTGTTATTGGAACATCCATTTTTGGATGGTAAACTCTTTGAAAATCCCAAAGAAAATAAATTAAAGTTTCCTCCCCAGGCACACATACTGATTCCTATAATACGTAACATCTGTTCAATTTTGTACCTGTATTTCTTAAAACAATACAGAAAACACTGTTGTTCATGTAACATTCTAGGCTCAGAAAATTATAAGCAGGTTGTCTGCCTATATAAATGTTCACAGGGACATTAAAAAATGATTCTCAATGAAGGACAAATTTTTGTGGTGGAAAACTCTTACACCCATTTCAAGACATTAGGCATTTCTGATTTCCACACTGTAAAATTTGAGTTGAGCTTCTCTACTCATTTTGACAATTAAAACCATCCCCACAGATTTTAAAACATCCTCAAGGACATTCATAACACTGATATAGACCAGCCTTCATTTAGTAGCAAAGTAAGTTGGGGCTCAGTTTGTACTCTCCTGTGGTTACAAAGCTAGCTAAAAGATCAAACCAATGCAGATACATAGATTTCTTTTACTGTGCTGTGTTGCACCCCTTCCATCCTTTAGTCCTTGGTATTCAATATGTAAATTAGAACTTTCCCATGCTCCATCAACACTAAATAACAAAAACTGCTGCCTCTCTTAAAAACTTTGTTTATCTTCTCCCTGGAGATCCATTTGCTTGAAGAGCCCAAGGCATTCTTTGTAGCATTCCCTGTGAATCAGCTTTTAGGCTCACATTCCTCTTCCTTCCATGCAATGTATTAACCTCAAGCCAGGTCTACTAAAATACTCAGATTCTCACTAAAACCAACTAGTAGTTAGGATTATTTTACACCAAATATGTCTAACTACTATATATTCCCCTTTCTCTACTACAGGAAAAGAGATCAAGATCTCTCTTAGAGACACTCAGAGAATGTGTTCTCGCAGCCATATGGTTTTATGTTCTTTCATCCAACATGATGCAGACTTAGGTCTAAATCTGGCAGAGTTGGAGAGGTGAACAGAGGTGGCGGCATGAGGATTGCCTCATAGTAACTTAGTTAAAATGTTACTTCAGCCATCAACATGTAGTTTTAGTGTTCAGCCAACTGAGCCACTATAATACACTCATCTCAGATAATATGTTTTTATATTATGTTAATTAGTACTCTAGCCTCATTGATGGAAATGTTTACAAAGAACATGCCTTTCTTATGCAAAATACTTATGTATACATTCATTCTATTAGAATAAATAAAGATGTTATACATTTCAGTTTCCTTCCATGACTTTTTGGTTCTAAATCACACTCCCTTGGGCGTGAAGAAAGTTTCCAGGGAAATGTTCTTGATATTAGCACTCTTTGCATTGAAAGAATCCCTAAATAACCCTGTCAAAATAAGAAGAGCTTTTATCCCCAATGATTCTGTAGACACTCTCAGATAAATTAAATAGAAATTCTGTCCCACATAAAGGATAATTAAAAACATCTAATTTAAGGTTCATGAAGTTATTTCTGAAATAGTGTCTCATCATATGAAATGTAATATGTTTCTCAGAGAAATATTTTTGCTCTATTTAAAGCCCATCAAAGTTATGATTTGTTAGGGATTCCAGTTAGATGAATCTTAACAAAAAGTCAATTGTAATTTTAGGAAGGATTAATATTCACTGAAAAAAATCAAAAGGCAGTTTGTTCATCAAAGATTAAGTGCTTCAGAGGTATTAGAGAATGAGAAATTGGAAGATTAATTCTCCTTAAAATGTGGACTTTTAAACTAAACAATGAACACCAGATTCTGCCTTTTGAACTAGAAAGCATATTTGTATATCAATGTCTAAATCAGAAGAAAATGCTTTTCTAATGCATAAAAATTCTTTTCTTTTTCCTGTGTTTCATGTGCTTCTATTACTGCTATGACTATACACATACCCAATCTGAAACAAAAACATGAGCCAAACCCAACTCCATCTCCAAGACCAAACTCATCTAAGCATTTTCCTAATAGATGAAAGATTCACCTAAGAATTCAATAACAATACATATGGCTATATTCAGTTCTACTTGAGAAAAAATGTGCTAGACATTAGGAATAACATAATATGCAAAAAGCATTCTTCCCCTAGTAATATTTAATGGTAACTAAAATGATGACTAATGAAGATACATCCCACGTTAGATCTTTTTCTGTTATGGTGTAAAGTGTGAAGTATTCCCCAAAAGCTCATAAGTGAGACAATGCAAGGTTTGAAGGAGAAATGATTGGGTTAAACCCTGAACCTAATCAGTGAATTAATCCCTATTGGGATTAACTGAGTGGTAGCTGGAGGCAGGTGGGATGTGGCTGGAGAAAATTGTTTATTGGGGGCATAGCTATGGGGTATACATTTTGTATCTGGAGAGTGAAGTATCTCTGTCTGCTTTCCTGATCATGTAAGCTGGTTCCCTCTACCACACCCTTCTGCCATGATGTTCTGTCTCACCTCAAGTTCCGATAAATGGAGCCAGCCTTCTATGGACTAAGACCTCTGAAACCATGAGCCCTCAAATAAACTTTTCCTCCCCTGAAATTTTTCTGGTCAGATATTTTAGTCACCGCAGTGAAAAAATCTGACTAACACTTTCACTTCCACCGAGTGAAGGCTCACATAAACCTGATCTCTCATTTTGGTAAGAATTAAGGCTTTCTCCCTTACCCCTGCCTAGGTCTACCCACAGTATTTCTCCAGTCACCAGCTGGGAGTCATTTTTAAGTCTGTGCACACAAGCTCCAGCCCTCTCCCCTTTTCCTTTCTTTTTCCCTTCCAGCAAGCAACCAGAAAGGCAAATGAGCCACATCCTTGCCTACATGAACTATGGAGGTAGGGAGGAAACCTTCTACTCAAGAATCGATTATTTATTCACTGTGGGGCTTAGGAAAAAGTAAAGCTGGCACAAAAACAAAGAGGGTTTTCTTGCTACTTATGACTACTTTTTATTCTTTAATGTATTTTAAAAGGAACAGCATGAACTAACCAAATTTTCATTAAGATCATCTAAATGTAATGTGTGTATGTGGGAGGGAGTCCATCAGGAACAAACATGGAACCTATGCTACTCTTCAACCAACTGGGTGACACCCCAGAACAGCTTGCTCACATCCCTGTGTGTGACCTGTCGCTAGTGTTCAAAAAGGGCATCTATCTTTCTCTACTGAAAAAAACTTTCTGCTCTAACGTGCTTCCCAGTATTTCTACCTTTGATGAAGTTCAGCAGGCATCAGAATAGGATGCTTCCAAAGTTGATCTCTTAGCTATTACTTAACTCTCTAATGCGTCATTTGGCAGGATTCTTTATGTGCCATGCTTGAAGGTATTTTGCTAATGAAATGCAGCCTCTTGTAAAATATCAGAACTAAGATGCCCAGCCACTAATTTTATTAATTATACATGCCTACAAAATTGTCCTGATGTACAAACTATGAAATTCTAACTCTTCTGATTAGGAAGCAACTATTCTTTAAACAAGAAAATAGAAAAACTTCACAGAGCAGCAGCAGCATTTAGAAAGTACAATTTCCTTAGCTAGAAATGAATGTCAGCTATAATCATGAAAATATATTATTGTCATTGATTTTTTTTAAAACTAATAAAGTACAACATGTATCCTGGATAGTGATCTTTAAAAAGCACATTGCTAAGCTTCAACATGCTGTTTAACAAGCCTTTGTACACCAACTCTGTGTCAAGTAACTGTAACAGTGTAAAATTGGCTAATGAAGCTTTAAAAAAAATTGACCTGGGAATAGTATAGGAAATCAAAGAAAACAAACTGTTTTTCATCTACTTAATTCAGTGACTGCATCCTGATTACCATGTCAGAGTTAGCACAGCATTTCCCTAGAATCTGATTAGCCTGGAGCTCGTTTGGTAAAAACATGAAATTTCTTCTCATTGTTGCTATAAAATTTTTATGGGTCATCTAATAATAGAAACTGTTCTGCATTCCAATAGAGTGAGCTTGAATTACCAAAATTAAAAATTAGAAGAAAAAGATGTCAATCTAGTTTGTTTTTTTGTTTTTAGGTGAAAGCCAGCAGAACACATTAATGATATTCCAGGTACCTATGTACATGTCCCACAGATCCATAGTGAGAAATGTGCTTATGGCCGAATTTTTATTCTATCATGTATGCGTGTGCATTTGGTTGTCTGTTTACCTCATTTCCCACCTCATGTAAGGTGACAGATCACCTACTCGGCCACATTGAATCATAAGGATTATTCACTTGCTTCTTTGTAAACTTCCAACTCATATCCCAACTTAACCTTCATGGTTCTCTAAACAAATTCTGCCAGTATCAAACTACTCCTTTTCTAGGAGTCGAGGAATATACAAAAGAGATTATTTTAACCAGAAATATGTCCAACCATTTCCCAGAAGCAGGCACTCAAAAAATGTTTCAAAGATTCATGAAATCTTAGGAATAGAAGGAATTTTAAAGGTATTGAATCCAACTACTTTACTAATACCCAAGCATCCAGCCTTAAAATACCTGCTATGACATGAATTCACTACTTCTCAATTACTATCTGATTCTGAGACAAAGTACAATTCCAAAATCTTCTGTGCAATGTCCTAGTTCTATATCTTGAGCACGTACCACTCTGAGAAAAACATTGCTTCTCATCGGGCCTTCAAATATTTGAAAACAATTTTATCTTTAGTCTTCTCTCCATTATGCTGAATACTTCCAGCTTCTTCCATTTTTCTGAGAGGATATGATTTCAAATGCCCACACCTGAACACCTACCTCTTCTAGAACCACACAGAATCTAGACTGAGCATCTCTCTGAGCTGGCCATGTGTAAGGCAGCTCTGAACCAAATCCCTGAAGGATAATTAATCTAAGCCCATGACAACGAACACCAGTAATAACTGAGATGGCAGGAACAGGATTAACAAGAATCAGAGCCTTTATCTGTGGCCAGGCAGACACGGGTACAGACTGAAAATACCCAGGACGGTATCCTGGAATGCACGAGAGTGTTGCTGACTTATCTTCATCAGCCAGTTCTTCTGTGGGTATGTGAAGAGCCAGCTCAAAGCCAGCACATAAATTCAGAGACACACATACTCAGAGCCTCTCATTGAGATTCTAAAGGTCCCCTCACTACTAATGGTCCAACATCCCAAAGGTGACAAACAGATAATGGTCTGGACTATGATGGATGATAAAACATGATAATATGTGAGTAAACAAAACAGTCATTTAAATGATGAATCTCAAGTTACTTTCTTTCCCCCTCCCACTCAAAGATGTAGGAGATTGATTGTTACCGGGAATTGAACTCAGGGGCGCTTAACCACTGAGCCACAACCCCAGCCGTTTTTTATATTTTATTTAGAGTCTCACAGAGTTGCTTAGGGCCTTGCTAAGTTGTGGAGGCTAGCTTTGAACTTGAAATCCTCCTGCCTCAGTCTCCTGAGCTGCTAGAATTAGAGGTGTACACCACTGTGGCTGGCTTAGTTTCTCTTTGACAATGTAAAGTTTGCTAAATCTTAAACAAAAATAAAAGTTTAACCCAAAAATAATCTAGAATATGAATCAGAGAACCATCTTTACATCACCAGACTGTACCACAGTAACTTAATTTGTATTAGCCCAAAACTGGAAACAACCCACATGGCCATAAAGAGTAATGAATATACAATTTGGATGTAACCATACAATATAAGATTATTGAGTCATGGGGGGGAAAAGCAGTAAACCACTGACACGAGCGTAACACGGTTGAATCACAAAAATGTAGTGAGCAAAAGAACTCAGATGCATAAGAGTATATACTATGATTAATTTTATACAAAATTCCAGAAAAATCTAATCTAAACTGTAGTGACAGAAAGTTGTGCAGAGGTTGCCTAAGGTCAGGGACAGGGAGGTGAATTAATGTAATAGGGGCACAAGATAACTTTTTGAGGTGATAAAGATTATGATGGTGGTTGTGATGGGGGTCACATTAATGAACTCATTTGTTGAAATCTTTTGAACTATATACTGAAAATAGGTATATTTTATATGTTGATTTTTTTAAAAAGTTATTAGAAATCTTAATAAAGCCAATTTTTAAAAGAGATCAGAAAACCAGTTAGTCTGTTATTGTACATTAAGAATACAAAAAGGTCAAGAGTAAGGAGAAAGTTTTTTGATTTTTTTTTTATAGAGCTTTATCAGTCTGTGAAGCCCAATCTTGCCCAAAGTGAGGAAAGGCATGTCTTTTCTTGCCTCATATATAGTGAAAAGGCCTCTACAGGAATACTCAGAAAACCTAATAACTGCTATTTCAGAATGGGAGACACCAAATTACCTAACTCACACTTGAGAACTCTAAGGCCAGACACTAGCCAGCACTTTGAAGGCAGAGCAAAGATGGGGTGGCAATTTGGTGATTATCCTGCCCTCCTGGAATGCATCAGAACAAAGGATTCTAGAGAGTTTTCTGGGAGCCGCTGTGTGCACAAGAGCACTAAAGTGGAGTCATTTGAGGACTTGTGCAAGAGAGTAGGCTAGGAAGATGAAGGGTACTCAGTAGCTTGATAAAAAGGGCTGAATTCTCAGAGCAAAGCTGCAACTGTATGAAGCAAGTGCAGTGAAGGCTCACCTTCCATTGTCAAGGCAGCTCCAAAAGAGAAGTCTCCACGGGCTGGAGTATCTCTGAAGAACCCAAAATGAGTCTCACAGCAGCACAAATCATATTTAAATGTTCACCAAGCTCAGGGAAGATGAGGACAGAATTTGCAGTCCCAGTGAAAAACACTTCCCTACCCTGTTTTACAGCATCCCTACACCCTTCAAGAGTCAGAAATCATGGCCAGCAAGCCAATGTAGATTTATTTATTTATCACTTATAGAACGCTCACTTTATACCAATGGAGAGAGGAGTGAACACACAAGGCCAGGAAGGGCAGATGTCTACAGCTGCCCTGTCTACATGTAGCCAGCCCAAAGGAACTTTGAGTTCAGGAAAGTAAGTTTTCCCTGAAATCAACAGTGGAGTACCTTCCAGACTTTCTGCACAGTTGATAGGACAAAAAAACATTTCCACTGAATGCATTTGAAAGGAGTAAACACCACCAAAGTGAAAAAGCTTTCTGATTCTACCTGATGGTTTATGCCTGTTAAAGAGAACAGTTTTAACACTAATTAGTCCACATCAGGGTTAAACAGGGGCACCACACATCAGAAGCCATGCACAGATGCTCTTGATACCGGGAGTTTTACATACATTATCTCTATGATGGTTACATTTTTTTTCTATCAATCTCACCAGGCCATCGAGTACCCAGACTAAAAACATTCCTGGGTGTGTCAGTGAGGGTGTTCCATATGAATGAATTTCTGAATCATGAACCCCATAGACTGCCCGCTGCCAATGTGTGTAGGTGTTATGCAATCCTTTGAGAGCCTCAAGAGAAGAAAAGGTGGAGGAATGCAGAATTCAGTCCCTGCCCCCTCGCCCCACCTCCAATCCCTCTGGTTGAGCTGGAACATCTCACTTCATCTTCTACTCCTGGATCTTGGGCTAGGATTCACACAACTGGCTCTTGGCTATCAGCCCTTAAAGACTCAGGCTGAATTATACCATCTGCTTTTCGTGGTTCTCAACCTGCAAAAGGCAGCTGATTCTGTTTCTCTAGAGAAAGCTCAATAATATAAGTATCTCCACAATTTGCGAAGGGTCAAATAAAGGCTTATTACCCCTGTGCACTTATTTAACAACTCAGTCAAGACTAATCTCATTAGTTTAACCTGATCATTTCTACTTTCTAAAAGTCAAAAGGTTTTTCTGCACATAATTCTTCAGCAACTAATCATTGAATAAAGCAAAAAATGAATTGATCCAATCAAATGATGCCCAACTCTAATGGCACCATTCAGCTGAGATTTTTCTAGCTCTTATGATTTTTATTCAATTTTAGTTTTTTACTGCCAACTTTGAATAGAGTTGTATTCAAATATATTTACCAGTTGTGTCTTTATCTGTTACAAAACTGTCTTAATTTTTCCAGTCAAAAAGAAACAAAAAGAAATTGTCAACAATGTTGATTTATTTATTATATATTGAATGCTTACTTTATACCAATGTATCAAGAATCAGTTCTATTTGTCCAACACATAATGGCTTGAAGAAAAAGTGAAATTGTTGACTCAAATGATTGAAAATACTTAAGTAAAAAGATCTCCAGCCTGGCTAACTGAAACTACCAGAACTTAGTTTCTCTTCCCATCTAGCTAAGCTCTGCTTCATATGAATTAGGTCCATTCTTAGACAGCCTCTCCCCACATGGTAGTGATGTGGTTATGGTAGTTTCCTGTGATAAATGCTTTCAGGATTAAAGTCTAAAGGCAGAAAAATGATCTTTTGTCCTGATAGTAAAGTCTCAGAATTTAATGCCTGTGGATAGAGTTAATAAGACCTTTCCCCATTGCATGAGAATCTGAGGTGTGGTCGGCTTAGCTCTGTTCCATCCATCCAAAAAAAGGCAAGTGTCAACTACATTGCCAAACATCATCACTTGCCATAAAAACAACCCTGGATTAGGAAATTGCACATGGACTTCGAGGAACCTAAACCCAAGCTGACTAGGTCGCTGAGGGGCAGCCATGCTTTGGGCTTCCCTGAGTTCAGCTACTCATAACTGGCATTTTTCTCAGAGCCCTTGAAGCTAAACCTATGGATTTATTACTAATGATATTGATTCTCATGGGGTATAACTGTCTCACCTGTGCAAGATGGATCTTGTTTTTTTTAAAATAATTTTTTGCTAATTGACATAGACATATTTGGGGGGGTACATAGTGATCATTCAGTACATGTATAAAATGTGTGAAGATCAAATCAGGATAATTAATACACCCGTTTCCTTATTTCTTTGTGTTTATAGTCTTAAACTCCCTTTTCTAGTTCATGAATTATATAATAGGTTGTTATAAACTACAGCCACTAGCCCTTGTTCCTCATGTCTAACTCTAGTTTGATTCCATTATCCAACTTGCCTTCATTACCCTTTCCACTCTCCTTCCCAGTCCCTAATTATCAATATTCTACCCTCTGAGATCAACTTTTTTAGCTTCACACATGCAATATTTTGATCTGCTCTCTCATATCTGATTTATATTGCTATGCTATTGCTATGCAGGACTCTTGCAGAAAAGGTCTAATGCCACTCTACCAGCAAGCTGTTTCCTCTCCCATTATCTTCTGAGTATAATATCAAGTTGAGGTTGAATAGAAGAAATATAAAAACTAGAAAGTAGACAAAGGCAGGACAAGGAAATAAGAATTTAATTCAGAAATTTTATACACTTTTCCAGTCCTATCACTCCCTAAGTCAATCTCTTTCCCACGCCTGGTACTCTCAAATTCCTGGGAAACTGTAAAACTACCTTTGCATTGTTAATTAACCCTCTCCCAGTGAACAGCTTAAGAGAGATACATTATACTTTAAGTGGCACTTCAGGAGTATTGATCATGTGAACAGATGATTGAACTTGAGATCACTAGACTGATATCATTCCTTACAAACATCATCATCACAAAAATTTTAAAGTCTGATATATATAATCTGCATCTCGACCTGACATTTCTTTTTCCTAGTTGTAAACACTCTTACGATAAAGTTTTATGACTTTGGGGAAAACAGACATCAAGTAAGAAAATTCAATTTACTCAAATTTGAAAATGTGATTAAATAGACCAAGATTTACAGATATGTAATAGAGAAAGTTAGTTGTACAAGTATTCCTATGCTTTGAAATTTGGGGTTTTAGAGGGTCTCAAGGACCTTCCCACAGTAAAATACCAAGGATCTGGCAAAACTGCTTCTACCAATATAGCATAGGTACAATAATGAAGCCATGTTACACCGGGTCGCACCACGCCATTTCAGGAAACAACACTGCAAGGCTCACTACCTGTTAGGCAGTGTCCTTGAAAAGCTCACAGCCCAGTGGGTGAGAAAGGACCGTAAGTAAATAAATACCATGCAATGTGCTAAGTGCTGTGTCAGGGCACGGCCTGGGAGTTCTCTTTCCACAGCCCTGCCCCAAGGGAGTTAAAACCTGGGAAGCATTTTAGTCAGATTATATTCACTCCATTCCACTTCAGTAGCTCCTCTGCCTGTCTGCAAGAACACATAATGGTAAAATATCATCCTTCCCACTCCTCAGACAGACCCATGTGAGCACCAGTGAGTTAATGTACATTAAATCATTGAGCTTTACTGAAATAAATTACTGTCTTTAAAAAAAACCCAAGGGACTGTCACTGAGACAATCACAGCATCCTGCAATCTGCTTTTATCTTTATCAAAAGAAAGTATTTGAGCACAAATACAGCTTTGCCATTATTTCGAAAGCATGAAGAAGGTGAATACCACCCAAATACATAATAGCCCACAAAATGAGAACCTACACTCTATTCTGATGAGAGAGAGAAAAACAGACTTGTTAATTTTTTCCTAATGCTAGAGTTGGGACAAAGGAATTGCTTTGAAAGAATTCTGGAAGGTTTTCCTGTTTTTGAAAAGGGAAGAAAACAATAAGCATACAAAAGAATTTTAGGGCTAGAAGTGAAGTTAAGGACTATCTAATGCACCTTCTTTATTTTAAGAACCTTAAGGAGTTTAAACAGCTCATAGAAGTTAGGAGGAGCCCAGAGTAACAGTGAAGTCTAAAACTCCCCCCACCCTTGAAGGGCCATCCCCATTATTTTAACATTTAACACTACATTGTTAATGTTATAGTTTCTGTGGTACAGATTCAGAGCAAGTTAAACAGGCTTTTGTTTTAAGACTCAGATTTTTAACAGTGCTTTTATAGGGAAAAATATTTGCTAAATTTTTAAGAAAAACCTTCCTAAACACACCATTTTTTTAAAAAATTCCATTTTTGTGCATTAATAAAGATTTTCTTATGTTCATTCTGGCTCGTGACTCTCCTTTTTCCCCTTATCTGAAGCAGTGTCTACTTTATTACCTTTTCATTTTTCCCCTAGATATTATCCTGAATGTAAATATTGGAAGCCTAATAGGTAGTGTCAGCACAAATTTGATTGTAAGACCTGTCTTGAGGGAGAACACATAAAGCAAGAATGTCAAAATACTTTTACATTGTTCAATTTTTGATCTTCCTGAAACCACTATACTCTGCTTTCACCAACTGACATCAGACTTGACTGTTTTTTTCTCTTGGAAACAAAAGTGCTTGAGTTTCTCAAATACATGATGGCTCATCCCACTAAAAGTGCTGAAGGATTTAACTGTTGGAGAGGCACAGCTTGAAATGCACCATAAACCAAAACCATGAGAGTATTCACTGTCATATTTTCTTCATCCACATTAATGGCAAAAGCTTTTGACACCCAGTAATGCATTTAGCTGTCTAACAGAAAATAACAAAATGAAAAACAGGAAAATTTGCAAGTCACCTTGCAAAGTTACTTCCCTGAACTTGGACTGAAATTCAGTAAAGAAAACCACAATATAGATCTATCAAGTATGGCATATTTTAATCTACCTTCAAGGAAGGATTAATTGTTTTCACTTTGGTAAGCTTAAAATGCTTTAGCTCCATTATCTTGGTAGATGTTAGACAGAAATGGTGCTTCTTATATTTACTGCTAGCATTATAATAAACATTTTATTGTGACCATTATCTGAGGCCTATTCCAGTTTTCATTGCCATAGTACTTACCACCCCCTCTCTCCAAAATGTTTTACAAGTAAAAAATGTGAACTAGGGAGATGGACTGAAGCTGCGAAAATTGGAAATCATCATTTTTAATGTTTTCATCAATAAGGTCGTTCAATGTTCTCCACATCTGTGTAAAAGCCTGGCATCAGAAAAAAAGTGAATAGTAGATAATCCAAGAATCATGAAGAATTAGACAAGGTACCAGAAGCAAGATGGGGAAAAGCCTTGAGGATACAAGTGAAAGAACAGTCAGAGCTTACCCTGAGAAAAGAAGGCAGTGAACAGAAAGGACAGACAGACCACAGAAACAAGGCCCTCAGGGTCCAAGGGAGGGAAAACTTGACACCATATCAGAGAATCTTTGGTTTGGGTAAGAAAGGTGGTGGGAGATTTGGGTCAGTTGACATTTCAAACTTTAAAGACTGTACAGAAAGAGCACTTCTAGATGAGGGAAAGTGGAGAGTCATAAGATGGGGAAGGTAAAGCAAAATGGAATTGAAGGCCCTTGTTTGAACAGCTCATAGATCATGAAGCCATGTGTAAGATGCTTTCTGTTGGACACAATTCATGGGCCTGCACATTTCAATAAATATTGCAAGCTATGCAGTAACTATTCTTTATTCTGAGATATCTTTTTAGGTTGATAATATGAATAACCTTGAAAAACACAGGTAGCATCTGTCTCTGGAGCAAAGGGCAAACATGTTACCTGCCTATTATAAAAGATTCAGGGACTAAAAACTCAAGAGTTTCCTTTCTAAATCTGATCTACTTCATGTTCAGAGATCATCTGGCCCTCTTCATTATGGGAACTGGAAAAAGTGATAATGCTCTGCTTACTGCTATTTCTGTGAGTAACAAACAGTCCTTTATCTCAATACTTGGAAGTATCAAATAATCTACTAGCAACTGTGAAACTGCCAGGTTAACTTATTAGTTATTAAGTAAGGTAAAACTGAGACCCTTTATACTTTTGCCAGTGAGAATGGAAAGCTAAAAAACAAATGGATTTGTAGGAGAGGAAGTATAAGCACATTTAAGAAAATATAAGACAAGGCTGTGGGAATTTGTAGTAAACATGCTGAGCTAATGCTACGATCTATGCATAATAAATTGTCCTCCAAAGTATTGTTTGATAAATGGAGAAAAATAGGGAGATGGTTGCAGTCATGTTAATAGGAAAGAGGTTCAAATACAACTGCCTAAATAGTGTCCTGGTTTTTGCTCTTTTGGTGGGATGACTTCATGCTAATCAATCAGCCTCCATTGTAGCCCATTATAGCAAGTAGTATCAAGACTTACCCTGGTTTCTTGGGGAACCTGAGTTTTTTATAATGGCCAGCAAACGTACTAAATTATACCCTTGAAAAGACGATCTGGAACAAAGGAACTTAGTGTTTTACTCTTAAGACATTAAGAAATACAAGAGACACGTGGAAAATTATCTCAATTTCTACTCTCTATGACATCTTAGCTTCTGATGAATTATCCCAAGTATACCATTCTGTCAGTCACTAATTAGTGGCTGAGATGAAATTTATTCAATTTGTCTAATGAAACATTTAATTAAAGCTGCCATGAACAGAATTGCAAGCAATATTTATCTCAACCATGTCTCAATCAGGGTCCCACACCCAGTCAGCCATAAAAAACCACCATAGCCTACCTTAGAAAATCATGAACCCTTCTCAAGTCTCTATATTGACCTTTCTACTTGCCAAAAGGCATGAATCCATGCACAGGATGATTTAGTGATTGCACAGACTCTGCACTGACTCAAAGAAGTCAAGAGTAATTAATTCTATCATTCAAAACAACCCATGCCCATGAGTTCAAGCTGGCTTGAATGCCCTCAGGACTAAAGAGATGCCACTGATTATCTTAGCTAATTTCTGAAACAAATTTCTTATCAGCTTTTCTAATTGGATAACTCAAGTTTCAGGGAATAATGCCTATAGGATGGACATAAATAACAACAGCTATTCCTTGACAAAGCTTCCTAAAATAACCACAGGTAGTTTCATTTAAGAAATACCTCACCAGTTGTCAGAGTTACATGATGTACAGGTATTTCCTTGAACAGTTGAGGGTCTCTTATCTCCATCCCCAAGGAGTAGGGTGTATTTTGGGAGGGAAGCAACAGATTAATTTTGCCTGTCCTAGAACATCGTATAATATAACCAAACAATATGTATTCTTTTAAGATTTTTACTCAGCACAATTTTTTTTCGGATTCATCCATATAGCCACATATAACAATCACTTGTTCTTTTTTATTGCTAAGTAGCATTCCATCATGTGACTATACCTCCGTTTATCTATTTTTTTATTGATGGATATGTTTTCTCTACTTTTTAGCCATTAAATAAATTGAGCTGCCATGAATTTTTAATAAAGCCTTTTTGTGGACAGAAGCTTATCTTGGGCAAATATCTACAAATGGAATTGTCAGTTCTTAGGGCAGGTATATGTTCAGTCTCAACCGACATCAAAATAGTTAATGGGTATAGATGAAAACTTAAAAAGGAAAAAGCAAAGGAAAGGTATTGTTTAAACACTTAATCTCTTTTCCAAATGCCATAATCCCATGTGGTATTCAGAGCAGCAGAGTGATGAGCGGGGAAAGTCTGGAGTCTGGGCAAACAGCATTCAGCCCCAGCTCTGCCTCTGAGTAACTCAGGTGTCCTGCACACACACCCTCTGGTTCTCAGTTTCCTGATAAAATGATGGGAGAAAGCACTGAAAACTATGTAAATGATTAAATGTAGAATTGTAGTTAAGATACATTATTTTGGTATAAAGTAGCCTGAGCCTATTTGCTGCAACTTTGAAAAGTTAATTAAAATTTACGAAGTATTTGTTTTTTCTCACTTGTAAAATGAGAAAATAAGCTTATGCATAGCATGTGTTTAGCATGGCTTCAGGCACATACAGTAACAACATTTGTAAAGAAAAAAAAGACCTGACTATGCTTGGAAGTTTACATAAGTAATTTCATTCATACCATAAGTTTCACAAGCATGTAAGGATGGATATGGTCTTATCTCCATTTTGCAAGAGTTTTAAGAGATCTTATAAAGTGCCTCAGCTCTCAAAGCACGTACATAATGAAGCCTGTGAATACACTGCCTTCACACAAAAAAATTTTAAAGTTAACTTTGCTCATTGTTTATTATAATGCTGGTCTCTTTTTTACCCATTTTTCTTAATAATTTTGAAATCTAAAATAATTGATGAATTCAAAGACTGTATGGCTTTTTGGAAAAGAATCTAGTAAAATATCTATTTTTTTTCCTCATGATTAAAAATCTTGTCTTTCTGACTACAAAAGGTTAAACCCCCTAGTCACCAGTGGCACATTTTTTAGATAACTCAGATTATATTAATTCTTGTGCTAGACAAACTTCAAACTATACTTTTACCCCAACAAATCAACCAGATAATATAAAGCCAGAACTACTATCAATAGGACAAGTCAGTAAAATAAAAGGTGGCTGTTGCTGAAGGCCTGCCACGGCATGGCTAGTGGATGTTTATGGCAGGTTGAGGGTCTCTGTATAGCTCCATGAACCTGCTAAAGGTCAAAGGGCTTGGAGCTAGCACTTCCTTAACTCTGCTTATCAGCCTTCCTTTTGGAAGCACATAGAAACAAATAAGATGAGGGGCAAAACATACAATTCACCACAATCCAAAGTCATCTAATTTCTTAAGAATGAATTGTCACATTGGATTAGACACAAGGGAATGAAGGGAAGGGAGGGGAGATGGGAAAAGGAAAGACAGTAAGTTGGACATAACTTTCCCATGTTCACATATGAATACATGACTAGTGAAACTCCACATCATGTACAACCACAAGAAATGGGATCCTAAGTTATAGTCCATGTACGTATAATATGTCAAAATACACTCTACTGTCACGTATATCTAAACAGAGCAAATAAAAAAAAGGGCAAGGTGGAAAAAAAAGAATGAATTGCCATTTTGTTGCTTGTTCTATAATCCATCAATAAGGTCCTCAAACCATTTAAGCTCAGTCATGCACAAGTGAGTACAGAAAGAGCCATACACAAAATAAGCTTTCATATTAAGAGCCTATTGGGAAGTTATGTCCCAGCTATTTTCCTGCTTTTTGAAGAGGAAAATGCCACATGAAATATCAATAAATAGCTGGAACCAAATGAAAGAACTTAAAATAACCTTTTATAAATGAATGAATTCAACTGGTTGACAATGAAGAAGTAACTTATTTAAAGTTCCAAGGTCTTTATATATGAAAGCATGATCAGATGGTGGCCAAATGATATGAAAAGATTCTCAGACTACATAATGGAAATGAAGACGTCGCTCCAAGGTTAACCTCATTTGAATTTATTGATGACAGACACTATTGTACAAGGCTAAGGTAAGTGAATGCTTTAATTGAGTTAGGGCTTTTTGAGTAAAAAACATATGAAACATTGAATGTCTAGAGGAAAACTGTACTAAAATAGGAAATTCATTGTAGCTATTAAAGTATTTGTCTTTTGAAGAAAAAAAAATCCCACTATTTGAAGAATACTATGAAAGTCTTTAACGAAGGAAAAAACTCATTAACCATTGAAATTTTAGGTCAAATAAAATAAAGAGCCATTTGGAAAATATTTTCAATTTTAACCTCCCTGGAATAAATCAAGGTGACATCCCCTAGGAGGCCTTGACCTCTAAGTTCAATGGAATTATGCTCAGGTCAGCAGGTTAGAACTCATAGCAGGAGGCATTGTAGTTTTCCTTTAAAGATGATTCCTCTGTTGCTCATCAAGATCCTAGCACACTCCTAGTGTCCAGCACACTAGGACATGATTGCCATAGATAGTTACAAATAAGTTAAAAAATGAATGTTTCAATGCTTTAAAAATTGTCTTCATATCTTGTTAGGCACACAATTCTACTTTTCTGGATAATACATTGTATAATGCAAATGTATGTCTATATCTATGCTGAGTAAATATGACAGTTACTTACCAATGAGACATTTTCTGGAGAGTTTGGTTGTAAGCATTCTTATATTTTTCAGAAGACTTGAAGAACTATAAATGCTGTCCCCAGTGCATTAGGGAAGGTTGTCACATAGACTTTCTCTAGGTTTTTCTTTATAATGGCAGAAGCAGATAAGAAAATAAGTCACTGTAAGAAAAGTAGAGAAGAACTCATTAGCTGAGGCACATTTTACGCTGCAAAAGACATCGCATGGCCTAGACTCAGATTTGGGTTTAGTTTCTGCTAGCTCTATGACCTTGGCCACGTTATTTAAACTTTTGTGCCTCAGTTTCCTCATCTATAAAATGAAGATAGGTAAAAATACTGATTGAGTTGGTTAACAGTGAAGATTATATGAGATTACAATCTTAAAGCAGAATAGTAGCTGGCACATTGTATGTACTCAATAAATCTGAGTGATAATCATTGTTATCATTGTTTATAGTTTTGTGATGAATGATATATATATAAGCCACTAGGTTTATATTATATTGAGAAACTTCCTATATACCTGTTATTTTCTAAAATATTGTTATACATTTAATATTATTGCTTATTAATTCACACATTTGGCACTTGCTATTTATCAGGTAAGAGACTGTGCACCTTATGCATATTAACTGATTAGTCAATTAATACTTATAACAACCCTAAGAGTTAGGCACTACTACTATTCAGTGTCCAGTGAGGGAGTTAAGGTTCCTAAAGAGACATGAGATTTATACCAAAGGTTCTTGAGGCCATCTTTTATCCTCTAAGAGAGAACCCTAGTGGGACTGCAAATTGATGCAAACACTCTGGAAAGCAGAATGGAGATTCCTTAGAAAACTTGGAATGGAACCACCATTTGACCCAGCTATCCCACTTCTCAATCTATACCCAAAGGACTTAAAATCAGCATACTACAGTAACACAGCCACATCAATGTTTATACCAGCTCAATTCACAATAGCTAAACTATGGAACCAACCTAGATGCCCTTCAATAGATGAATGGATAAAGAAACTGCGGTGTATATATATACACAATGGAGTATTACTCAGCCTTAAAGAAGAATGAAATTATGGCATTTACAGGTAAATGGGTAGAGTTGGAGAATATCATGCTAAGCAAATTAAGCTAATCCCCAAAAAACAAGGGATAAGTGTTTTCTCTGATATGTGGATGCTGATCCATAATGGGCAGAGAGGTGCAGGGGAAGAATGGAGGAACTTTGGATTGGGCAGAGCAAAGTGACAGAAGAGTGTATGGGAGTGGGAAGGATGGTGGAATGAGATAGACATTATTACACTATGTACATGTATGATTGCACGAATGGTGTGACTGCATTGTGTACAACCAAAGAAATGAAAAGTTGTGCTCCATTTGTGTATAATGAGTCAAAATGCATTCCACTGTCATGCATAACAAATTAGAACCACCAAAAAAAGGCAGTATATTCCGTTGTATTACAATGTTTATCAAACTTTAATGTACAAAAAAAATTACCTGGGGTTATTGTTAAAATACAGGTTCTGATTTAGTAGGCACTATTGTTTGGATCTCAAATTTCCCCCAAAGACCCATGTGTTGAACTAGTGGCACTATAGGGAGGTGGCAGAATGTTTAAAAAGTGGAGACTAGTGGAGGAAGTTAGATTTTTGGGTCATGTCTTTTAAGGGGATATCGGGACCCAAAACCCTCCTCTTTCTCCTTCTCTTGCTTTCTGGCTAGTGGCTGTGAAGTAAGCAAGCCTCCTCCACCCTGCCTTTTACCATACATCCTGTCCTGCCACAGGCCCAAAGCAACAACCAAGTGACCATGGACTGACACCTTAGAAACTGTTAGCCAAAATAAACTTTTCCTCTTTTAAGTTGATTTCTTAGGATTTCATCATAATAATGATCAGCAGATTAACAGTACATTTAGGGGGGCCTGAGCTTCTGCATTTGTAATGAACTCCCTGGTAATGTCAATACTGCTAGTCCACACTTGGAGTAACACGCTCAATAAAGTTCTCACTTCTCTCCTTTGAATACCATGGAATGTCTAGTAAATGATGAAATTTGAATCTCTAGCCAGTATATCTTCAACGTATAGCTGAGGAGATCAATAGTTCCACCGTTTTTAATATATCCTTTCTAAATGCTATGTTCTGATAAACTACTGAAAATTTTCCTTCTCCATTACACCATTAAAAATATTTCCTGAGCAAGGTACAGTGGTGCACACCTATAATCCCAGCACTTTGGGAGGCTGAAACAAGAAAATCGCAAGTTCAAAGCCAGCCTCAGCCATGGTGAGGCGCTAAGCAACTCAGCGAGATCCTGTCTCTACATAAAACACAAAATAGGGCTGGGGATGTGGTTCAGTGGTCGAGTACCCCTGAGTTCAATTCCTGGTACCAATAAAATAAAATACAATAAAAGTAAAATAAAAAATATTCCCTGAAGTTTACAAGTTTAGCCACAATATGTTTCCTGCTAAACTATTTACCAAAATTATAATATATAAACTAATAATTTTAGCTGTTTTCCAAAATGATGGCACAGAAAGGAGCCAACTCTCTTAGAGAAAAAAAAAATTACGTTTTTGGTTTCCAGTTCAACAGCACAACTATTTCTCAATCCCCTTACCTACTAAACTTGAACATAAATAATCAGTTAACCTGCCAGATTCTTCTTGAACTACTTCATCAAAGCATGGAAAACAGTTGTTTTCAATGTAACAATGCAATACTTCCAATAGTGTAGATATTGATGTAGGCTATTAATAAACAGCCTAATGCACAAACAAAAATAGGTAGCCTACTAAAAGTGTATTCAAAGTTAAGAATAAAAGCTCTAAAGCAATGCTATCTGAATTCAAATTCTGACTATACTATCCATCTTGTCTATGATGATGGCCAAGTTACCTTACTCTTTGTGCCTCAACTTTCTCATCTGGACACTGGGAATAGTAATAGTACCTAATGCATAGGTTATTATAAGTATTAAATTAATTGATTAAAATGCATACAGTATACTATTTTACCTAATAAGTTTCAAATATATGAGTTAATAAGCATAATATTAATTAAATGTGTAAGAATATTTTAGAAAATAGTATGTATATAAAGGTTATCAGTAGAATATAAGCCTGCTGGTTTATATATCTCATTCTTCACAAAATTATATGGTCTTATACTTTAGGACTCTTTCAGCTTTTTCCATTGTCTCAGGAGCTCATTTCCCCATATTTTCCCTTAGCTTCTGAGTTTTCTGGTTGAAATGCTTTGCATTTAAAACCATAGCTCACATAAGTTCATCAGAACAAAGAAGTTTCATTAAACAGAAAATGGAGAAATGACTCACTATTCCACATACCTAATACCAAATGTAGTCACAGGCTTTCATTGGTTTTGTGCACAAGCATTTAAGAGTTCAATAAAGAATGAGTTATTTCATAAATGCATAGGAAGTTTTTCAAAAGTTCAGATGTAAAAGTCTCACCAGAATGAAACTCCAGAAAAGGTAATATTCAAGTTATGAAGGTTTGCTTGTTCATTTTTCTCCTCCCAATGCTCATAAAGATTACTATTTTGCAATATGTTATCATAACCAAGACCTTCATTTTAATACAGAAACCTCTAAAATTTCTGGAGAACACAGAAAAGAGAACTATTTAGTTCACCCAAATTTAGGACACGTACATGCAGTTCTACTTTTCTATCCACAGTTCTAGAGGACTCCAAACATCTGTAAAAGGTGTAAGTCTTGACTAAGCACTATTGGAAGCAGCTTCCCATTTACTCAGTTTCCCAACCATCTTCATGGTTTAGTCCTTTAATCTCATGACCACAACACTCTCATACTGTATTAACAGAAATTATCAAGAGAATTGTAAGAAATCAGTCCTCCACATCATTGTGACTTGAAAGACCTTCAGCTTGCTTTCTCATGTACTTTCAGTATATTATGGGGATCTATCATGTATGCATGAACATAGAATGGCATCCACAAGGATAGGACTGGGGATGCGGTTTACTCAACATCTTCGAACCAAGGGTGTTGATTATTTATCTCCCTTATTTCCACTACCAAAAAAATAAGATTCCAGAATATGGTAAATATAAGGATTATTCAAACACAGAAACAGTTTCTTTTGAATGGCCCTATTTCAATAGGTGAGAGAAATGAAACAAAAAATGATGGTGGTCTAATCCATGAAAACAAAAACAAAAATTCTAATCCAGATATATTTGAATTCAGAGAACTGATGTTTAAGAAATAAACGTTAATTAAGGACCCTCTAAATGTTTACTCAGTTTTTTTATTTGTCAGAAGTTCTCCTTGAGCCTAGGTATTGTGAATTTCTTTACATTGAAACCCACAATTATTCCAAGGAGGGAGAATTTCTTTAGTGTATTCATTTTGTGTATTTTGGCCAGGGATAAATGAATCCCAAGTGCTGAGAACACTGCTTGGCTCTATGGATGTTCTATGAACACTATGTATTCTGTGTTTAGGAGGAAATTGATGCAATTTACAAATATTCAAGAGTTTGGAGAGAAAGCACGTGGCATATTATGAACATGAAGATCAGAGTATTCTTATTAACTTTTGGCAAAATCCTAAGTGGCTTCAGGGCACACAAGTGTGATTTTTAATGATAGTAAGTTCTACAGTCAATGGATATGTTCAATGAATACTGCATTTCCTCCCAAGGTTAATATTGTTTTGTAGCATATGAACCGTGGGATCACACAGGAGTTTGAATTCTGGCATTATTCTCAGTATATGTGCCTAAGCAAGTTACTGTAAGACCCAATTTCTTCATTTATAATGAAATAATGGCAGTGCCTATCTTTCAGGGTTATTTTGGATTAAACAAAATACTGAAAGAACTCTTGGTGCCTACAAATAGAAGGCAGTAAGTACACACTAACTCTAATCAATACTGACTCACCAGGAGGGAAACTAAATGGACCCCAAACATTTCATAGGGGCCTCTCAGTACTTGGATATACAGATATAGGAACAGAGATCTTCTGTGGAATTATCAGATTATAATTATGACTAAAACAAGCCTGTTTTTTCATCATGTACAACTAAACCTAAAAATACAGCATGTAAATATAACAACTATTCCCTATCATACATGCATAAAGACCCTATAGGTGAAATTCTCATTCAATAATATAGAAAACTTTACACAATACAGTCTATACAACAGTAGCTATACAGCATTGGCCTTTGTGACTATTCCAGATGTTTGGAATCACTGCCATAAAAACAGCTATACAGCACTGGAATTTGTGACTACCGCAATTTTGCACACAAACTGTGCATGGATTATCAATTACATTATCTTCAGGGTTTTGTGCACAAGCTATATTTCATAGTCATCTCTAGAATGTTCTCTGCCTTACCTGGGATCTTTTCAAAACTCTAATGATCTGTGTTTAACTTAAATTCATGTATCAACTGTCACAATGTTATTTTAATATTTAATCCTATGTTTTTTATTCAGGCCTATGAAGATATCAAATACGGGAACCTATTTTGATATAATTACCTCTAAACAGAGTGATTCTTGAGCTATTACTGGCCAATAGATTTGCTAGATTAAAACCTGAATCATATTCTTTGGTGACCCAACCTCTCTAGGACTTCTTTATATAAAACCTCCTGCAACTAATCTCTTATGCATGTTAAGAGCCTTTGTCCTCCCTTTAAGAAGAAACACTAATTCCTTCATTGTTATGAAGGATTTACACTTGCCAGGCACTTAACGAAGACTTTGTGTGCATTGCCCCATTTATTGTGGACAGAGAATTTACCTTATTTGGCTAAGGGTTATACTGACAATAACTAATGAAGCTAGGATTTGAAAGTAGACTAAATGATTCTGAAAACCAAATTTTAACCATCTTGTTATATTAAGACCATGTTCAAAACACTGGACCAAATCTATCTAGTTTGGAATCACTAAGAAGTAAGTCAAGCCAGGCACAGTGGCTCATGCCTATAATCCCAGCAACGTGGGAGGCTGAGGCAGGAAGATCACAAGCTCAAGGTCAGTCTCAACAACTTAGGGAGGTCCTCAGCAATTTAGGGAGACCATGCCAATAAATAAACAAGCAAATAAATAAATAAATAGGACTGGAGATGTAACCCAGTGGTTAAGTGCCTTTGGGTTCAATCCCCCCCAAACAAAAAAACCCACTAAGTCAACATGTTACTATTTTATTCACATATAAAACTTTCAAAAGTTTGTGTTTCTTATCTGTATAAGGTAATATTCAATCACTGATTTTCTCCTGTTGATTTCTTCCCAAAGAATTTCAACAATGGTATTTAATCAACTTGAATGTGTAAAACTGATATTCTTTATACAGCAACCAGTGAATACCCTTATTTGTTTTAGAACTTTGTGTAATAAATTTACAGTATGCCATTCAATGTTACACAGATGAACGGTAACAGGAATTCAGAAAAAAATAAAAATCAGATTAAACATTGGAATTTATTATTAACACTACTTATTAAAGAAAGAATCAAATTCCACTCTACTCTTCCATTATTTTTAATTCTTACTCTTAGCATTTGTTTCTATGGTAGTGATTCCAAAGATCTAGAATAGTCACAAATGCCATTCAATAATTAGAGGAAGGTTACAGACCCTCTCTTTAAAAACAAACACACATACACATAAACACATATTACAATGTTTAACAATTTTAGGAAACGTTGATAAAAATCCATTTTTAGATCATCCAAGGAATTTGTAATGATAGAAAGTGGTAATTTCTAGATTTATCACATACTCCAATTGCTCATGCATGAGACAAATGGCACCTGGCTGTAGAACTTAAGATATGTTGCTCATTAAGTGAAAAATATACAATTTGCAGGTATGAAGTACAAGCACAAAGCCTCATCAACAAGACTGCATCAGCAAAGCAAGTGTCAAATAAGCTAAAATGTCATGTTACTTCGCATAAATTTGGATGCATTATCTCCATCCAAAGGATTTATCTTCAATCTACGTTTCCAGAACTGAGCATAACAAAAGAGGTACTAATTTTAAACAGAGGTTTTTTATTTTTCCTGGAGAAAGAGATGAAGATAAAACTATGCACATATTTTTAAATTACTAGCCACACATCTGTGAAAGACCTTTTTTTTGTACTGGAGTTTGAACTCAGGGGCACTCAACCACTGAGCCGCATCCCCAGCCCTATCTTGTGTTTTATGTAGAGACAGGGTCTCACTGGGTTGCTTAGCGCCTCGCGGTTGCTGAGGCTGGCTTTGAACTCGCAATTCTCCTGTCTCAGCCTCTTGCGCCACCACGCCCTGCAAGACCTTCATTCTTATATCCATAGATTCTTAGGGTTGGGAGGGAGATGTCTACATAACTGTAAACTAATACTTTTTTTTTTGGCACCAGGGATTGAACTCAGAGGCACTCAACCACTATGCCACATCCCCAGCCCTATTTTGTATTTTATTTTGAGGCAGGGTCTGAGTTGCATCACCATTGCTGAGGCAGGCTTTGAACTTGTGGTTCTATCTGAGCCTCCTGAGCCACTGGTATTACAGGACTGCCCCACCATTCCCAGCAATAATACTCATTTTTTTTTTTTTAATGAGAACACAGATACCCAAAACTTTAAAACCAAGATCACAGATAAATTCCAGGGAACTTGTGTTGTCCCACTTTTCATACTCTGCTCCGTGGCTTCAGAAAGCTTCAAGTTTCTTATGTCAGTGTAACTATTACAACTACAGAAAATGCTTAAAAAGATCAGTAGAACAGATGCAAATTTAATCCTTGTTCTTCTCATGGATAAATTCACATTCTTTCCAATTCTCTAGGTTATTTTCCATTAGTTTAATTTACCAGAAGGTGATTTGGAACAAAGACAATTTATCTAATCCAGGTTGAAAGAAGGTGATCTAATTATGAGTCATAGAGCCCCATTCTCACAAAGAAAATGCTGAAAATGGGTGAGCATTTAGATAATTTTAAAATAATTGTATTCTGAGGGCATATAATATAAAGTTGATTATATGACTAACGACCATCAATAGTGAGCAAATTATTGGATTATGCATATGCTAACATTTCTTTTCATAACCTGGAATTCTGTTTAACTATTGCCATTGATTAACATTAATCCATCAGTGAAGTATTTTAAAACCTAGCAATTATCTTCAGAGGCAACAGAAAAGGGGAGGGAAAGTCAAATGGAAAGTAAATACAAGAGCAATTTCTCATGTTGACAAAGTATTCTAATTTACTAACAGATTTATTAAGAGCTATAGCCACAGGTTAAACAAACAATTATGACTAAAACATGACTATCAGCTGGTAAAATTTTTGCTAAATCTTGATGGTAGTGGATTTTTGCCTAGAGAGGCTTAGAATTACTTTTTATTGGTTTCAAAAATAACACTATTATGACCATTAATTATGTGACATTAAAAAGCTAGAGGCTCGGGGCTGGGGCTGTAGCTCAGTGGTAGAGCGCTTGCCTGGCATGCGTGAGGCACTGGGTTCGATCCTCAGCACCACATATGAATAATAAGTGAACAAAATAAAGATCCATCAACAACTAAAAAATGTTTAAAAAAAAAAAAAAAAAGCTAGAGGCTCTCATTGCTTGTGAAACTGTATTATGCCCGAGGCCGCTTGTATCACACCATTCCTATTCAAGGAATTTCAATGGTTTGCCTGCAACTTGTTTCCAAACTGCCTTTGCATCACATTGTTTTAAAGCTTCAGTCTCTTCAAACTATTTCAGTTAATTCTCACTCAAAATGATTTCATGGTTTTATTTTTTATTTTTAGTTGTAGATGGATACAACACTTATTTTTATGTAGCGAAGATCGAACCAAGTGCCTCATACATGCTAGGCAAGTGCTCTGTCACTTAGCTACAACCCCAGCCCTGATTTCATATTTTTACTTCCTCCAATTCATCCTACTTCTAATCTAGTCTGGTTACCTATACCCAGTTAATACTTGACATAGATGTGGTAGAGTTTTCTATATTCACTAGTCATCTAAATATTATAATGTGAATGCTTAGTGTTTATTTCAAATATTGTCAGAAACCATTGTAATAAGAAATAACCTATCAATGCTCCATGAAATTGATTACATGAGGGAGTTCATAAAATTTGCCAGTTTGGATGCCCTGTATCTGGGGAGATTGCATATGGTGTGACTTTGACAAAGACTTGTGTGGTACAAATTCTACTAGCCAAAAATGAAATTAGATATATGAAAACAATATTGAAATTGGTGCCAGTTTCTGAATGTATTGCCAAGTAAATCATCTAACCCCAGGAGAATGACAAGAAATAAATGTCTAGAATCGGTATGCATATTCCTCCTGTCCCTACACATCAAAAATACATTTAGTATCTAAGTAGGAACTGGATAATTGTTCTGCTATGTCCAAGTCTTGGAAAGCAGCCACTATGAAAATAATATTGTGCGAATGTTCTCTCTAGTATATTTATTCCCTGATTTGCACAAGTTTTAGTTTATTTGAGCAAAAGATGATTCATGAATCAGGCAGCATGCAGAACCAGAAGTTAACAAAGCTACCCCCAGCAGTGTGAGCAGTAAGCTTTTATAGGCTGAACATGGAACTAGAGGAATCACATGATTGGCTACATCTAGGTGTCAGCCTTACTTGGGCATAATGTGATAAGGCATTGCCTTAATTAGGCATGGTATGATCAGCTGGCTGCAATTCAGCAGTTTCCTACAAAGTATACTTCTAAGTTTTGATTTGTCTACATACTGAGGTTGTAGTTTATTACACAGAAATTCAAAGTACAAAAACAATCTCAGGCTAAAGGTGTGCTGCTTATTTTGCTTTAATGCAGGCAAGAATCTACTTTGTTCACAGTGAAGTTTCAAAGACAAGTTGCCCGGAGTGATACTGTATGTTCCTACCCAACCCATTACTGGACTATCATTAGCCATGCTTTATAGTTACACTGGAAAATAGGCAAAGAACTTGAAACCCAACAAAAACATGTGCATTGCTGTGTGCCTATAATTATGCCACAAGTAAGACTGGATTTGCTTCACAGGACTTCCTTCACACATACTGCTACTTAGACAATACAAGACTTTTTGGAATGCCAGAGACAGGAACAGATAGAGAGTCACAAAGCCTGAAAGAAGGACTATAAAAGGCTAGAGGAGAAGGTGTGGCTTCTTCCTAGAAAACTACTAAGCATATCAAACAGTGCTGTAGTATGTAAACTCTCCATCAGGAACTTCCGAATAGAGTTTGAGCTGCAGAGGAGGAGGATCTGGCCCCACCAGGATACAAGACTGATTATAAATCTAGAGTAATTGCCAGAAGCAAACAATGGAACTCCTTATTAGATGAAAGAAGGAAGTGCCAAAAATTTACCAAATGAAATCAAGGAGTAAAGAATAAAATAAGAACTTACTGCTTTAGAGCAGAGAATTGGGCCTTCAAATGTCTGAGTTTAAGGGGTTGGAAGAAGAGCCCTGGAGCAGTGAAATTACCACTTTTCTGGAAAAGATGTAGGTATAAGGCACAAGCAATACAGAATTAAGTGTCAATCCTGGCAGTGAAGAGCCTTAGATATGCTGAATGCTCACAGGAGCTCATTTGCATAGTTAGCACAACAGGCCAAGAGGGAACACAGGATGAAGGGGATGGAGAACAGGGAGTGCATGTTACAGATCTGATTTCTGTATGATCCAGTCCATCTTCACTTTCATGTGTCTTAATCAGTTTTGGCTGCCACAGCAATCTACCAGAGACTGGATGACTTATAAACAATAGAATTTGTCAGAGTTCTGGAAGTCTAAGATCAGCATGCTCGCATGGTCAGGTTCTGGTGGAAATTTTCTTCCAAGATATAGACTGCCAATGTCTCTGTGCCCTCATATGGCAGAAAAAGCAAAGATCTCTCCAGAATTTCTTTTATACTAATTCCTTTCCCAAAGACACTACCTCTCAATAGCATCAACTTGACAATTAAGATTTCAACATGAATTGGGTAGGGACACAAACATTCAGACCACAGCACATGAAAATAAAAATATGCACTTTTTTCACAAATATATCTATTCCTTTTTTGATTCCATCCACACTCATGGCTTTCATTATTCACTACATACTGAAAATTCTGAAGTGTATGCCAACTCTTAATTTTGTTTTTAAAACTTCTTCATCCAACTGTCTATAGGACATTTCCAGTCAAATGTCTCTCCAACACGTCAAACGTATTTCTGTAACTGATCTCCTTAGACTTCATCCCTTTGATCCCACCCACGTCCAAATATTCTTTATATCAAATTGTCTTACACACTGGAATTAAAGTTGCAAAAGATTTTGAGGAGAGATTCCTGTTGAAGATAAAAGGGAGATGGAATAGCCATTGAGACCCTTCAGACCATAATATGGATCTGACCATAATATGGCCTATAAAAGGAGAAGATGGAGAAAAAAGTCAGGGAAGATGAGCCTTATACTGCAGAGCAGCCTGAGTCTTGGCCAGGCCAATGGGAAATCTGAGCAAAAATTATCCATAGCTACTGAGTAGAGCACATGCACTAAATCAGTAAGTAGATTAAATCAAATCAAGTCATAGAAAATTGTCCATTAAAGAGTCCCACACCAGGCAGGAATAGCCTAGCTCTAATGTTATCACGGTAATCAGGCATTTGCTGGATTCAAAGACACCAGAGTTGTGGCTGTCAGTCATTCCATTCCCTGCAACATGGATTCCTGGGGGGATTTCTAAGTGGCACAGTGCCTGTGTCCTCTCACTCAAGGATGGTTGTAAGAATTAGAGAACAGACGTACACATCTATCATGATGCCTGGTAAAGAGCAAGCATTTAATAAACAGTGTGGTAGAATGGATTATTTCATCCAGACACAGATGAGCTACTCACCATACGGTAACAAAGCACAGCCAAAAAAAGAAAAAAAGCAAATTGATAGAGAAAATTTTAAAAAGCATTTTTGTAATCATTAATAGGTATCTTAGTTTGCTTGAACTACCATAACAAAATACCACAGACTGGGAGGCTTTAACAACAGAAATTTCTTTTCTCACAATTGTGGAGGCTGGAAGTCTAAATAAAGATCAGGTGCCTGCATGGTCAATTTCTAGTGAGCGCTCTCTTCCTGACCAGCAGACAGTTGACATTTCTATCCTCACATGCTGATGTGAGAAAGGCATCTCTCTAAAGATCTTCCTTTTTGTTTTTTTTAATACCAATTCTACCACATTAGGACCCTACCCTTCTGAACTCATTTAACCTTAATTACTTCAAAAACTCCACCTCCAGGGGGCTAGAGATATAGCTCCTGGCAGGCCATGAGTTCAATCCCCAGTACTGAGAGGGAGGAAAAGAGTTCTACCTCCAGATAAAGTCACATTGAGGGATCGGGCTTTTAGGAATTTTAGGAGGATACAATTCAGTCCACAGAATGGGGTAATTCATCCTTAGAAAACTGGTAAATGAAAATATGGTTTAAAATGATTATCTGTACATTCTTCTGGAGAAAAGCAAGCATACTAGACAACTCAAACAATTGCAAACTATTTCATTTCCGGTCTGTGTACCTCTCCCACAGGGAAAATATCTTTTGAAGAAGAAAGGACTCTCCTTGGGAAGATACTATTTGATACTTAATGACATAATATGAAATAATTATGTTGAGTGCTTTTAAATTATAAATGAAACATCTCAGGGAAGTTATCTGCATTTCTCCTGAAATTATAAGGCTTGGAAAATGTTTTTTGTGGTTTTTTTTTTTTTTTTTTTTTTGGTGCCTTCTTACAGCTCTCTGCACTGTGAAAGTGCATAGTCTTTTAGCAATTCATCAAGGTGGCCGATGAACTCAGAATTCTTGCTGCACCCTATTTGTTTTTTTATTACCCTATTCATTGGTTCTGTTGGACAAAAAAATTGAACTTATACCTCATTTTAATCCAAATCTTGACACCTTCAAAATTTCACCAGATCTTTCAGAGCAATTTAAAATCAATTTGAGTGCAAGTCTATGCTGAAAAAACAAGTCTGGACCTGCCCAATTATTTGGTGATTGTTCAACAATTGAAACACAAGAGACGGATGCAGGCAGTTTGTTCAGGTGCAGAAGTATTTGTAATGCTCTGCTCTGTGGCAGAAATAAAGAAGGATCTGGATCTTTCTGTGAACATTTCTACTTAACTATTTTTGTCCTTTCATTAATAAAAGTTAAAATATTTGCAATATTGTTAAAGCTTCAAAATGGTCGTGGGTAATCATTACTTTGGAAATCATCTGTGGTGGTTGCCCTGTTTATACAATTATTCTGAAATTTTATGGGCAGCATTAAGAAAACAAACTTCCTCTAAGAAGTTTCTGCAGTTTACAAATACTAGTTATTGCCTTTGTGCTTAACTAATTTCATAAAAAAATTTTAAACATTTTCTAAAGTGCTTGGGATATAGTAAGGCATTGTCTACAACTTACTCTGGCCTGATTTGTGCTATCCAGTCAGAGGTAGTCATTGGTGGGCGAGTCAAAATGACATGATGAACCATTTTAGAGTGGGGCAATTCTATTTATATGGTTTTGTGGATAGTGATTGTTGTAGAGATTGACTTGCCACTTTAAAATTGTGCAATTATTACATAATAATCCTATATTGGAGAACATTTTGTCCAAATAGAGAATCCTTTCTTTTTAAGTTGGTAAGCATTTCTAACTTAGCCCTAAAGGATTCCACAAGTGGCTGCTCAATGAGCATCTAAAGCTTGAGAACCAGACTTCTATGCATTGTCACCTTTCTGCCATTGGTTGATTTTTAGACACCAACTTCTAACCATTTCCAGATTTGTGTCATCATCCAGGTGACTATACTCTAGTCTCTGAGCATACCATAAAGTTAAAATAAAAACCTTTTTATTTCTGATCATTTATTCACCTTTTCATTAGTTTCTCATTAGGCTGAGTAGCCACATACCTACAACTGCCACATTAGCATGACAAAAATGAAATCTGATTTGTGTAATACCTATAACTTTAGTAATAAAAACAAGGGGCAACATTTTCTAGATAAGTAATTTTCTATAATAGATTTCACTGAAAACTGGGGACATAAAATTGTACATTTCCCAAAGAAATCAAAGGCCAATATAGTAATACAGTTATCAAACAAGCAAAGTAGAACAGTCATCATTGAATAGAGACCTCAAACTACGTAGCCTAATAGGTAGTCATTTACAATAAAAGGATGGCTGAAGACTGAACCACCGTAATTACAGATGTATCTTCCTGCTCAAAACAATTTTATATGTATCCAGTACTGGTGAGCTCAATACTTATGTCCCCACAAAATTCACATGTTGAGAACCTACTCTCAATACGATGGTATTAAAATACGGCATCTCACCGGGTGCGGTGGTGCAAGCCTATAATCCCAGCACTTTGGGAGGCTAAGACAGGAGAATCTCAAGTTCAAAGCCAGCCTCAGCAACAGTGAGGCGCTAAGCAACTCTGAGATCTTGTCTCTAAATAAAACACAAAATAGGGCTGGGGATATGGCTTAGTGGTTGAGGGCCCCTGCGTTCAATCCCCAGTACCAAAAATAAAAAATAAAAAATATGGCATCTCTTGGAAGATAATTAGATCACCAGACCTCTGTGATTAATGACCCTATAAAAGAGGTTCTAGAAAGCTGCATTGCCCCTTCCACTTTAGGAAGGTACAGCTAGAAGCTCCGGCCTATGGCCCTCACCAGACACCGAATCTATAAGCACCTTGGGATTTCCCAGTCTCCAGAACCATAAACAAAACAAAAGGTTATGATTTCTAAACCACCCAGTCCATGGAATTCTGTTGTAGCAAATAAAACATAGCTAGGAACCTCTTATAACTGAATTGTATAAAGTCAGAAACAATTTATCAGGAAGAAAAGTTCAAAGTGCCGTAATGTAAGCAAGACAACATGCCAAGGCATGTCAAATCTTTCATTCTGAGACACAATTATTAATAATGAAGCATCAGTTTTATTACATCTAGGCAGTAATATTTCAGTACTTTTAAGATGAGATTTAACCCAATAGTCAAGATTTTTAATTAAGCCAAACCTGAGATGTTTGAGAATGAAGCAATGCTAAGCATACTTCAGTGGTCTGTTTACTTTGTAGCCTTTATGTAACATGGATGGTCAACACATGCTTCACTTGCTTTCTACTCAATAAAGAGACTCACTTCAATTCATTACACTTTACTTACTTTATGTTCCTTTTAAGAGTGGGAGTCCTGCACCAGGCACAGTGATGCATGCCTATAACCTGAGACTCAGGAGGCTGACACAGGAAGATCAAATTCAAGGCCAGCCTGGGCAACTTAGTGAGAACCTGTCTCAATATAAAAAATAAAAAGGGCTGGGATTGTAGCTCAGAAGTAGAGCACACCTGGGTTTAATCCCCAGTACTATAAATAAAAAAATAAAAATAGAAAAAAGAGTGGAAGTCATTGAATCATTGGAATAAAATCAGATGAAACTGCATTCCTTACATAAAGTGGTTTGCTTTAGAGCTGGTTCTAATCAATATCCCACTGCATAAAAATATAGCATAGAACCCCAATTTCAGGATGTGGTTATTTGGCTTATCAAATAGCAAACTTAACAACGCATGCATTTGGAAAGCTACTTAAAAATAAAAATTTTTAGCAAAGTGAAAAGAGCTGAAAATATGCCAGCACACAAATATAGTAATGGCCCCTGTACAGACTTCTGTGTCTAGGTCCATTTAAGAAGAAAATTTTCACAACTGCCTACAAGTATCTTCTGTAGCACGATCACTTTTCACCTAAGAGAAACACGTGGAGAGCTGAGCAATGTAGGAGGAGACAGCTGCAGTCGTCTTCTGTCATGTTCCATGCAAACCACACGTGGGGCAGAGGCACCGTGCACAGAGTATTCCATTAGTTTGACACAGAAATTCAGGAACCTGTGTAAGCACTATTAGTTGAACAACCACGAAAAACAAAGAACAGCCTGTTTTGATGGCTCTTTCCTTGACTTTGGGGATGGCTAACTTTGTTTTTTTGCTAATACAAATTTGATGTCTGAAAAGGTAAGAAAAATTGCAACTATATGAACACTATGCTAACCTCTTAGGAAAATCCAAAGAAGTATCAAATATAGTCCTTGACCAAAAAGTTCACAGTGGAAAGCAACTTCAAGCATAGCTGGGACTCTGGGGCAAGACTTCCCAGTGAGGAACAAGTTGAACTTCCCTCAAGAATTTAAGCTTATAGACCAGAATTTAAACTTCCCTTAAGAATTTAAGCTTAAATATGTTTACACATTGGAACCACATGCAGCACTGAAACAAAAAATCCTGAGGCCTGGGTGCCATGCCCAGAAACCCTGGTTGATTGATTGGTCTAGGGAGGTGGGGAACTTTAAAATCACTCTAGGTCCTTCAGAACTCATAAGTTCTGAACTGATTTTTGTGGCCCAGAGATATTCAGCAATGACTGAAAACACTTTGGGTTGTCACAACTAAGGGAGTGATGTTAGCATCCATTGCATAGGGGGCAGAAATGCTAGTGAACATGTTATAACACACAGGACAGTCCCCACAAAGAATTATCAGACCAAAAATGTCAACAGTGCCAAGCTTCAAAAGCCCTGATTCACTCACCCATGAAATATTAGCCAAATTGCTGAACTCTGGCCAGACAATGCTGGGTGCTGAGAACCCAGAAATAAAGGGCACAGCCTCTGTCCTCCAGAATTACTAACCATGAGCAAGGACAATGAAGTGAACCAAAAAGGGACACACAATATGGTAAGAGCCAGGCTAAGGCTAATCACAGGGGAGTATGTAAAACAGGACAAGCAGGCCTCTGTCTGTCAGGAAGGTGGAGGAAGCTTCCCAGAAAGGCACACTGGCAATGGCTGTGGGAGTGACTGATGGACTCAAACTTTCTGGGTTCAAATCCTAACTTGTCCATGCAGATGAGTTTGCTTTGGACAATACACAACCTAGTGTGCCTCAGTTTTCTCATCTCTAAAATCCAGAATAGTACTTACCTAAAAACTGGAATAGAATGGGTTACTACATGGAAGAGACTTAGAATACGCAGTATACAGTGAGTAATTGATATTTCATTTTCATTACTTAAGAAATTTTTAGTTTTTTTTATTATTGGTGCACTAAAATAGTGGGATTCACTATCACATTCATACATACTCACAATATTTTACTTTTTTTTATTATTGTGTTTATTCCATTTTTATTGAAGGAGTAAACTTAGTTGAGCACAGAAAGCAATTCCAAGCAATGAATAGCAGGTACAAAAATAAAAGAAAGCAACAGCATACCATTTTTACAGAACTACACAGAATTCAGTGGTGCTGGACATAACAAATTGGGGCTTAGCAAGAATCAAAGATAAAGATGTAGGCAAGTATAGCAGATTGGCAGCAAGAACTCCCCAGTTTCCACCCCTCCCTGTATCCATGCCTTTCGCTATCTGGCTTTGTAGTTCCTCTCATCAAAACTACTTCCTACCCCTTGTATTTGGCCGTGACTTATGCTGGCCATTGGAATCCAGCAGAAACAGTAATGTACCAAGACAAAGCCTAGGTCTCAAGAAGCCTGTGGGCTTCCATTTCTCTTGGAAACTTAAGGAGCCACCAAAGAACCAGACTTCAAAGCAGGGGAGGTAGTTGAATAAACAAATATATGCACTTATCAGTCCATCACCAGAGCTTATCAGACATATCTAAGTGCCCAGTGAGGTCAGTCACACCTGAGATCAGAAAAACTCCCCAGCTCTCCAACAGACTTGTAAAGAAAACATGTTTACTATCTTAAGCTACTAAATTTGGGAGTTGTTTGTTATGCAGCATTCTTGCAACAGTATGTAACTGATATAAAAATATACAGATATGGAATACAGTATATAGCATGCTGCAGAGTTGGAAGTTTTACGTGGAAGCTAATGAGAAGTCATTTAATGACTAAGCAGGAGACATTTATCAAGTTTTTAAAAAATTATTCTGATAGCAATGTGACAGAGGGGCCAGAGAAGGGCAAGCCTGGAGTTGCAACCATGAAGGTGAAAATAATTTAATATGAGAGTTGCCATTGGCCATCTTTGCCAAATAACAGGGCATTAGAAGCTATAAAAAGATCCCCAACTTTAAATGGGAAAAAAATAGATTTTTCTAATTAGGATCTATAAGCTTGATATTGATATCCTCTCCCTAAAATTCCAAAAGATTATTAAATTCTTTAAGATCATTTCATATTCAATTAAGCTTCCATTCTTTTGGGAAAGGATTTATAAAATGGCAAAATGCAGATCAATGACATCAACACAGTATATCTTATTTCAAGCTGAGGTTGGATGGTCATCTTTTGGCAATGATATGGAGAAATTCCAGTGAATGGGAGGATAACTTCTAAATTCCATTGCAACCATCCTTTACTGTGGTAGAAGGCAGCTCAGTGTTAGGAACTGCAGTGCACTTGCTTGTTTTTAATAGCCTACCTCTGCTGCGGTCAAACCTGGATTACCCTTGTTCTCTGAAACAAGAAATGAATTACAGAAACCAATCAAAAAGCATTACTCACACAAACCTATACAGAACAACTTTAGGTGATATACACGTAAAATCCTCTTGTTGACCTTTTACAAAAAGGTCAGGGAATAGGCGACTCGCAAGGTTCCTAGTGAACACATTAGAAGAGGCAGCAGAGCTCAGGTTTTCAACCTGATTTTTCTCCAAATATATACAGCTGCTTCCTCTTTCACTACCGTACCCTAAGCTATGATACTTTTTAGTTTTAGGATATGATCACTTAGCCCTTACCTACATTGCCATGAATGTTTTTCCAGTCCTTTCTGTTCCCAGATGGATCTTTCTCATTCCATCTCTATTTCACTGGGCAACCCAGGCCAATTTGCACTCTTATCTCAGTTTCTCTACTTCTCCTGTTAAGTTTCCCCTGCCTTTGTGCCTCTTAAACTCACTCAAAATATGAATATCCTCCTTTTTCTATCCAACTCCCAAGCCTACCATTCAAAGTGAGTTTCTGCATGGAACATAAACCTCAGCCATCTGAATACCTTTAAACTTTGGGGATGCAACAGAAATAATTTCTCTACACATTTGGTTTGTTTCAGTGCATCTAAAATGATTACAATAAATCTGTGAATCATGTCTAGAACATCTTTCAGACTATGCTTTATTACCTGAAAAATCCTGGATAATTTCTTGCTCATCCCCCTTCCAAATACCTGCATCTCTGATGACAACAAGTGACAAGCCATGCAGACGCCACAGCATGTGCTTCTCTCATGGGGAATGGCCTCCCCTTGTGTAAAAGTTCTTATGAATTCATCTAAAGGGTAGATTTTGTTTCAATTTAAGAAAAATGAAATTTATAGAGAATCACAGACTCCATTGCTTTCAATGTGCTACCTCCTCTAAATCCTTGTTTTCCTGACATTAGAGAATTAAGTATTCAGTATTTTCAAGTCTTAGAAAAGTTGTTTGCCAGTTAGTAATCAACCTTATTCAGCTACCTGACATGAAAATGATAGAAAGAGGCAAGAATCTATAATATAAAAAGTTTGAACTATCATGACTACATTCTCTGCGTTTGTTTTTAAAGTTTACTTTTATTGTGAAAATAAATATATGTTTATGGTTACATATTCACAGTACAGAGAAAATTTTAGGAAAAAAGATCTAAAAGGTAATGACAACCAGTAACATGTTATTTTTTCTACTCATTTTTCAATAAATACATCTACATGATTGAGCTATATATCCAGCCTCAATTTTTATTTAAAATTACAGCTCAAATATTGCCCCATGAGCATAATTTTATTAAAATATATTCTGTATTTACAGTGTGCCAGGTTCTGTGCTGAGACTCACAGTAGTTTCATTTAAACACTGCAGCTACCTTTTCAGGTAATTATATTATTATCCTAATCTTACAAACTTAAATTGTCACCCTAACTTTACAAATACAGAAACCACAGCATGGAGCTATTACCATCTGTTAGAGTTCTTTAAAATATGTTGTGGAGGAATTAACTGGGGTGCTTATTAAAATTCAAATTCATGTCCTTCTATTTCAAATCTTCTGAATCAAAATCTGAGGAAATACAAATTCAACCAGCACTCGAAGTGATTTTTCAGCTCTGTTGTAACGAGCATTATTGCTTCTTTGTAAGTACTAGATTGTCTCATCTAACCTAAGGCATACATTTATATTATTCCTTTTTTAGTCATTGAACTATATATGGGGCATTACAGTAAATATGACTAGGTTAAGAAGACCTCCAGTAAAGCTGCTCAGTAGGGCAAAATGAACTACGGTTTCTGCCTGGGATACTTACAAGATAGTAAAATGGTGCCATAATCCTTCTAGTACGGTTTTGATTATAAAGTTTTCCAAAATATCTCAAATTCCAAAAATAATTTCAAGATCAATTTTCTCCTATGTTCTTTAATTTTATCTATAGAATGTAGCTATTTTATTATTTTCTTCTAGAAATTGGAAATGGTTTGCAACCAAAGTAATGACCATGGAGGCTTTCCTCATAAGTCTTTCAACAGTGCTCACATTTCTCAGGAAAGTTTACAGTTGACCTCATGAAACTCTGAACATGGAGAGTCAATCTACAAGTAATCTGGACCCAGTCTACATGGCACCAATGTCCTCCTGAAATGCTCATCCTCAAATGACTGGACCACATGTCTATCACTGAATATGTTCAATAGGACACGGCAGTTTTATTTACATTTTTCCCATCTTAATCTTTTTTCTTTTTCCAGCAGATCCCAGAGACTTCACTCAGACTAAGCAAGCACTCTGCTACTGAAATATATCCCATCTCCATGTGGCTTTTTTTGAGACAGAATCAAGCTCAGTTGCCCAGGCTAGCATGGAACCTGCAGTTATCCTGCCTAAGCCTTTAATTATTAACTTTGAGTCATCTCTCTCTTGACTGAAAAACTTATTTAAGAAAGATTTCTAAGAAAATTACTTAGGTAATTTGTTTTCTGAGCCCTTGTGTGACTGCACTCAGAATATATAAAGAAAAAATATTAGAAATACATGTATAGAATCTTTCAGCTCTACTATAGCTGATGAGTATACTTTCCTGAACCACTGCTTCCTTTATAACTCCAGGGTTTGAATATTAGAAATGTTGGAATATAAGTCCAAATATTTTAAGAGTTATCAAAGTAACTGAAAATTTGAACTTGCAATTTTTGAGCATATAAACAAGTTCATTTAGGAATTCATTTAAATTATATAAAATGAGATTTACTTCTGTGTGTGTTAACATTTCTATATTAAATGGCCTAGTATCACTGACACTATTAATGGCCACTTAAGTTATCAATACAGAATAATTTGATAGTTTGATCAAAAATCTGTAATTTAGGATCTAGCCAGGTTTGAGAAATATATTTAATTATAGAATAAATTATTTTATCAGTCAAAGAGGGACTAATTTATTACAAAGGTGAATTTTTAATCTCTTCTGAGAAAATTCAAGTAATAAATGTCCTTGCAAATATTGTCAGTCTTAATATATATAGTTATGAGCTTGGCAGTAAAACAAGTTAGCAAAATCTCTAAATTCACATCTGCTAACAAGGAGTTGATAGTCCTCAATTTGTTTTGCTTTCCAAAAGGAATAACTCATGAGACACTATATTTACATCCTTCTAATTCTTAGTTGTGATCATTTTCTCTGACTCTTAGAGTTGTATAGGAAGAAGTAGTTCAAGATATTCTTCAGAGCTAAAGACAAAAGCAGATGATCGGTTCAATAGCCAAATAGTAAATTAAGGTCCTAGATTTTCAGTATATTAAAGTAAATATTCTTCACAACAGGAAAACCAATGGTAATACAATAAGGAGTAGAATGTTCTCAATAAGCCAAGACAGCATTTTTGGAACTTCATGCTGCAAAAATCAACAACACCTAGTTTTGAGATACATTAGTTGATACAAGACAAAAAAAGCAAATCAAACTTTAAGTTGGGAAAAAGCATTTAAGGAATATACTGTATGCTTTATCTAGCGCTCAGCAATACTAGATGATTAAAGGCTTGAAAAGTACTGTAATAGCAAACAAGAAAGCAAAGCTTGTTGAACTCTATTTCCTAAACATTTAAGCACAGAATACTTTGTCACATACTCAGGAATATCCCCAGGAAAAATATTTTGCAAAACATTTGTTTTCAAAAACCTGACCTAAAAATTGTAATAACCAGTATGCTCAAACTGGATCACTGAGGAAAGCTTAGTAAAAGGATTATTCACAAAGGGGGGCTAAGGAGGTAAGAGATGCTCCAATTACCAAGGTCTACAATAGCAGGAATTGCTGCCACCCAACCCTAGGCCTGAGGAGACATAGGGAGGGAGAGGAGACCAAACTCAGAAAGGTAGGCTATTACTAGAGCCATGGCCTTTCCTAGAACAACCTAAGCTATCCAAAATAATACAGCAAAGAAGAAGTTGGGGCAATAAATATCCTAACTCACACTTTTCTCATCCTTTGATCTTCCATCATTGGCTCACTAGTCAAACCGAATGGAAGCCAGAGAGCAAAGGAGTTCACTAATCAGTCTATGAAGTTCAGCGTCATGGGGCACACAGACCAGATGTAAGAGGGATACAGTGGATCTGGAAGGGCAAACACCTGGAACAGCAGTACTACATTTAGGTCTATTCAATAGGAATTTTTTTATAATTATATATGTAGCATATATTTCTTCATGTATCTAGTCAACAAAGATTATTCTACACATGATATTGCTAGGCCTTCTACTACACAATGGGAAATCAAAGCCATGAGATCCTGAAAGATTATATCAAGAAGAAATAAAAGATAAACTGAGTGCAATTTAATTTAAAAAGATGAATTCTTAAATTACTGTGATTTATGGGGAGGGGAAAACTACCTGCAAAAAGTCACTAGAGAAGAAGTGATGTTGGGACTGAGTCATTAAGATTGAAGGTTCTTTGGTCAGAGGGGTTGGTAAAATCAGGGAGTGCATTTCTAGCTAAGGGAATATGTGAAAAAGAAGGTATTTGTTAGTGCAGGAATTCCTCAGAAGTACTGATTATGCAGGGCATGTTGTGGAGTTTAAAATGGAAGAGGTCATTAGAGACTTAAGATTCTAGAACTCCGAAGTTTATTCTATAATAAATTTTTTAAATAATGTGACTTTAAATAAAATTTTATGTTCTTATAGTTATTGGCTATGAGAACTATGGAGGATTATCATGGCTCTGCATCTCTAGCTGTTTTATTTATTCTATCCATCTATTATCAGACTATGGATTGCTCTGATGCTACTGTGAACACCACTTTTTTGTTTTCAATCAAGATGATTGCAACATGATCAATACAGTATAAGTTTAGTATATGCTATTTGAAAGTGTGGCTATTCAGGCAATATAAAATTGAACTTGCTAGGAAGGAGACCATAAGACATCCCGAACAGTTCCACTAGCAGGCCTACTGTATAATGAAGAGGTATCACTGTGGTTGTATTAGATCACAAGTGGCAGAAGCAAACTAAAATAAATTTTTGTCCTAAATGGTTCACATAAGTCTTGAGTGCCAATTTTCATAGAAAATTATTTTTCCACTGCCTTGTCCAACACTCTCTCCAATTAACTTCAAAACAAGATTTCCAGTAAAAGACTTCAGGGCACAACCTATCTTTGGGTGGCATTTATAAATTACATTCTCTTCTCTGCCTGATTATGATCAGATCAAACTGTGAAAGAACCATTCTGGATTATTGAATGTAATGAACCAAAGCAATAAAATTATGCCTGCGGGGATAAAAGATCATTCTCCTGAGGTCCTTCTGTATTTTATCCTAGGTGATCTTTCTCAGATCAGTTCTTCAAAGAAAATTTCAAAAACAGTAACAAGTGCTTTGCCTGAAATGTATTTCCTCCAAACATTTTTTTTTCTTTAGGATGCTATTCATCTCTCATTTTATCACCAAATCCATAAAGTCTTAGGATTTTTCAATAAAAAATATTTTAAAGAAAATGCATCAAAACACTTCAAACTCTTAAAGCTCTGTATTATTGCTTTGTATAGCAAAGTTTTTTTTTTTTTCCCCCTAGGAAGCCCTTCTTGACTCCCCAGTTTTTCCACTGGAAATCTTTCCTGTGTCCAGTTCTTGGTTTAGGTAATACTTATTTTCCTACCCATCTCCCTTCATCCTGTGTGGCTTGGTATTTCCCTCCGTTAGAGCATCTTAAGAGTATAATCTTTGTCTACATTTCTGACTCTTACTACATTGTGACTCCTTAATCTCAGGAACCATTTCCAATATGTCTGTGTAGTCCCAGAAAGCAGTGAGTATACAATAAATTGAAGCAACATTTAGCATAAATGTCAACCAATTAAACATAAAACTTATTTTTCTAGTCCTAATCCCATTGCCAATTCTTACCCCTAAGAAATCAATCAAGAGCAGAACCACTGAAAGAGCTAGAGTATAAAACTGGCTTGTTCTAAATCATGAATGTTGCAGAAATTGGAATAAACTTCACCTCTCCCTTAGGCTATTTAGTAGACCTGCATAAGAGACTCAAATCTTTCCTTGAGATGGACTTTGGGCCTGTTACACATTTCAACTCTGCTCCTCATTCTGATTGCCACACCTACTCAAATCTTAGAAGTACTCATACAACACAAAGATTAAAGGATCTTTGCTTATTTTCAAGTTACAGTTTCTAATGCTGACCAAGGTATAGAATAAGTCCACTCTAGACTCTTCTGATCAGAAATAAACTCTGGTCAAAATATGAGGCAACTACTGAAAGCTCTGAAAGGTAAATGAGTAGATTGAAAAGAGACAAAACTTGAAGTGACCAGTTCAAAAGTGACCAGTTCATGGGTTATGAATTCAATTTTGAACCCCCTAAAAGATTTGTTTGGGCTCTAACCCCCAATACCACCTCAGGATGTCACCTTATTTGGAAATAGGTAATCAGGTAAAAATAAGATGCTTAGAGTGGGTCCTAATCCAGATGACTAGCATTCTTAAAAGGGGAGAAGGGATTTGGACATACAGACAGACACACACTCCAAAAAGTACTATGTGAAGACTGGAGTTCTGTGACCATCACCATGGAGCTATCAGAAGCCAGGACAGGACTTGGGACAGGTCCTTCCCAAGAACCAGCAGAGGAGCAGAGCCCTGCCAATACCTTGATCTGGGATTGCCAGCTTCAAGAACTGTGGGACAATAAATTAGTATTGCTTAAGCCATTCATTTTGTGGTACTTCATTATGACTGTCCTAGGGAACTAAAATCTTTTTTTCCCCAGAATTGACCTGAGGGTGGCCCTAGTTGTGGCATGTGCAATGGGCATGGCCAGCAAAAATCTCAAAGAGAAGTCCTCTCTTTCTGGACAGAGAACCAGGACAAGAGAAGCCTAGGGGTAAAAAGGTATTCCTAATTCTATGATTTGGTACAAGTTCCAGGCTCACTCCTATTGCATATCCAATACAAATGCAAATTAGCATAGCAAAGTTTGTGAGGGCTGAACTAAAGTACAACACATGACCCATTTGTCAAAATAAGTCCTGAGTGGCACATGCACAGAACATAGTCAAAGCAGTAGAGTGAAGCTGGGATTGTAGCTCAGTGGTAGAGTGCTTGCCTCACTTGCATGAGGCACTGGGTTCGATCCTCAGCACCACATAAAAATAAATAAGTAAAATAAAGATATTGTGTCCATCTACAACAAAAAAAATATTTTTAATAAAAAGCAGCAGAGGGAAGCCTTTGAAAACTGAACTGATATTGGAACTACCACCCACAAAAGGCAAGATAAAACTGGTAATCTGAACCTTTGTAGGCTAAGCGCCTACAAAAATCAAAAAGGTGGGGAAAGAAGTCAGCCTTATGTGGAAATGAAACACTAAATTGAAGAAAGCTGGCAGGATTAATAACAAAATAATCCTCAGAACAAAATATAAGAATAAAGAAAGAATTATAAAAAGTCAATTCACACAGAAGACAGTTTTAAATGTGTATTACCTTAAAAATTAGTTTCAAAACACAAAAACTGGATAGAATTGATACATGAAATTAACTCACAAATACACTTGGAGAATCCAACAATCTCTCAGTGATCAATTTTTAAAATATTTTCAATAGTCAAGATATGAGATCAAGTTGATGCCTATTAACACATGAATGGTTAATATGTATGTGTGTATGTATGTATGTGTGTGTATATGAGAATTGATCCATAAAAAGAAAATAAATTCTGTAATTTGCAGCAAAATAGATGAAACTGGGAAATATTAAGTTAAACAAAGTAAGTCAGACGCAAAGTACCACTTGTTTTCTCTCATATGTCAAAGCCAAAAAAAATGTTGATCCAAATATAGACCTATAAGTCTAGATGGGTAGAGGGAATACAGGGAAGTTGGATAGTGGGTATTAAAAGATAGAAGGAGTAAGTTTTAGTGTTCCACAGTACAGTAGGTTGACTATAATTCACAATAACCCATTATGTAGCTTATGAAGAACTACAAGAGACTAATTAAAAGCCTCCAAAACTAAGAAATGGTAAGGAAGTAGTGCCAGGGAGTGATATTGACCAGCCAAATTATATTGTTATATTGTGCATTTGTGAATATGAAGAAATTACATCATTATATACAATTATAATGCACCAACAGAAAGTGTGGAAAGGGAAAAAAAATGATAAATGAAAATATTACCCTGATTTGATCAAAAATAAAATAGAAATATGGGAGAACTCAGTAACACTGTTAACCAACATGATTTAATTGACATTTATAGAATGCTTTACCAAATAGCCAAATGCATGTTCAAGGGATATGAACATTTACCAATATCAACCATATTTAGAGACACAAAAAACTTAAATTTGAAGAATTCAAGTTACAGAAAGCATATTTTTTAATCAAAATAGAATTAAATTAGAAACAATAATGTTATGGTTTGGATGTGAGATATCCCCCAAAAGTTCATGTGTGAAACAACTCAAGATCATTCAGCAGCAAACTGATTGGATTATAAAAGCCTTAATTCAATCAGTGAATTAATCCCCTGTCAGGATTAACTGAGTTGTAATGAAGGCAAGTAGGGAGAGGCTGGAGGTAATGGGTCAATGGGAGTGTCTCTGGGGTATGCTTTTTGTATCAGCTATGGAATGTGTGTGTGTGTACGTCTGTCTCTCTCTGCTTTCTGCTTATGATGGGAGCTCCTTCTGCCACACTCTTCCACATGATACCCTGCCTCACTTCAAGCTCTAAGGAATGGAGCCCAATGTCTATGGATTGAGAACTCAAACAGCAAGCCCCCAAATAAACTTTTCCTCCTCTACAATTGTTCTGGTCAGGTCTTTTATTCACAGGACTGAAAAAAAGCTGACTAAAAAAAATACTAAAAATATATTTGCAATTATTCAATTCTCCTACAAGACGTTTTTTTTTTTTCTCTTTCTTTTCCCATTCTCACATTCCCAACATTTTTTAAACCAAGTACTTTTCATGCATCAGGCTACTGAGGACTGGGATTTCTGATAGTATATTCAGTTGTGTTGTATATATTTTTTTCCAGTTTCTTTTCTTTTTAATTTTTTCCAATTTTTATTTTTTAAAATTCATTTATTTATTTTAATCTCTCTCTATATTTTCCTCTCATTTATCTGTTTTCCTGGAGTCTCTCTTTACTCCTGCTAACAGCCAACTTCTTTTGATTCCTCTGTCATTGTTCCTATGATCTAATATCTCTATATTCTCAACTGTTACCTCAAACATCACATCCTATACCCCTCCAGTTCTCTTTATCCATCATTAGAAACTATAGATCCTTTTGCAAACCTACTGTTTATATTGTAGATAATAACCAAACACCACCATTTCTGTTTATTGTGACAAAAATCATCTTAATGGAAGCTATTTGGTTTAAGGATGCATACTGTTTGCATCATGTGCTGTTAATATTGATCTTCCCCTTAAAGGCAAGGTATTGGAAACCTGCAGGGATACTGTAAGGGTAGAAACTGATACCTTGGATCCACACCGCTAGAAGGGAAGACACATGAAGAACATGAAAAAAAAGTTTAAAAAGCCCCCAAACAAACCAAGATGCTCCAATAATAGAATCCATTGGCAGTGCAGTAGAAATGTCAGAGAGGGAGTTCAGAGTGTACATTGTTAAAATCATCTGTGAAGTACAAAATGATGTGAGAGCAAATACAGCCAGCAAAAACCACTTCAATAAAGATATAAAAGAGCAAATGCACGTAGCAAAAGAATACTTCAATAAAGAGATAGAGATTCTGAAATAAAAACAAAAACAGAAATCCTTGAAATGAAGGAAACAATAAACCAAATTAAGAATTCAATAGAAAGCATCACCAATAGACTAGATCACTTGGAATACAGAACCTCAGGCAGTGAAGACAAAATATATAATCTTGAAAATAAAGTTGACCACAGCAAAGATGTTAAGAAACCAAAAGCAGAAATTCCAATAATTGTGGGATAATATGAAAAGCCCAAATTTAAGATTTATCATGATAAAGGCAGAAAGATACAAACCAAAGGAATGCACAATCTTTTCCATGAATTAGAAAATTTCCCAAAGCTTAAGAATGAAATGGAAAATCACATACAAGATGCTTACAAGACCCAAAATGTACAAAAACACAACAAATCCTCACCAAGTCACATTATAAGAAATGCCTAGCATACATACAATAAGGATAGAATTTTAAAGGCCACAAGAGAGAAGTATCAGATTACATAGAGGGATAAACCAATTCAGATCTCAACAGATTTCTCAACCCAGACACTCAAAGGAGGTCCTGGAACAATACACATCAAGCTCTGAAAGAAAATAGATGCCAACTAAGAATCATATCCAGCAAAATTGAGCTTCAGATTTGATGATGAAATAAAAACTTTCCATGATAAAGAAATGTTAAAAGAATTCACAACTAGAAAGCTTGCACTAGGGACCATTCTCAGCAAAATATTCCAGGAGGAGCAAATGAAAAACAACAATGAAAATCAGCAAAGGGAGGAACTACACTTAAGGAAAAAAATCAAAAAAAATCAACTCAAGTTAAAAACCAAAAATAAACCAAAATCACTGGGAATGCAAAATTATTGAGATATTCATATCTCAATAATAACCCTGAATGTAAATGGCCTAAACTCAATCAAAAAACAGACTGGTAGACTGGATTTTTAAAAAAGACCCAACAATATGCTTCCCTCAAGAGACTCATCTCATAGGAAAAGACATCCACAGACTGAAGGTGAAAGGATGGGAAAAAACATACCACTCACATTGAGTGCATAAACAAGCAGGGTTTCCATCCTCATATCAGATAAAGTAGACTTCAAACCAAAGTTAGTCAGTAGGGGTAAAGGATATTTCATACTGCTCAAGGGAATCATATGAATAAGACATAACAATCAAATATATACACTTCAAACAATAGAACATCTATGTACATTAAACAAACCCTTCAATTTCAAGAATTAAATAGACCAAAAGGCAATAATACTGTGTGACTTAAATACACCTCTCACCATTGGATAGATACTCCAAACACAATGAAATAAACTATAGAGCTCAATAATATAGTCTATAATTTAGACTTAACAGACATATAGAATATATCATCCATCAACCAGTGAATACACTTTTCTCTCACCAACTCATGGACCCTTCCCTAAAACAGATCATATGTTAGGCCACAAAGCAACTATTAGCAAATACAAAAAAAAATAAGATACTATTCTACATTCTATCAGATCATAATGAAATGAATAGAAAAAATTAAAAAATAGAACCTAATCCAACAGCTAGAGACTAAAAATAAAACATTGAATGATGAAAGGATAGCAGAGGATATCAGGAAGTAGATTAAAAAAAAGTCTTAGAGGCAAATGAGAACACCAATACAATATATAAAGATCTCTGGGACACTATGAAGGCAGTTCTAAGAGGAAAGTTCAATGCATTGATCTCATTTATTAAAAAAAAATTCAACAAATAAATGACCTATCATTACATCTTAGACCCTAGAAAAAGAAAAAAAACATCAAAAACTAGAAGACAGGAAATTAAAATCAGCTGAAATCAATGAAATTGAAACACAGAAAACAATTGAAAAAATTGACAAAACAAAAAGTTGATTCTTTGAAAAAAATAAAATTAATCAACCCTTAGATACACTAACAAAGAGAAGGAGAGAGAAAATTCAAATTATTAAAATTTGTGATGAAAAAGGAAATATCTTTATGGACACTACTGAAATAGAGAACATAATTTGAAACTATTTTGAAAATTTATAATCCAAAAATATAGAAAATTTTGAAGACATCAACAACTTCCTAGAGACATATGATCTACCAGACTGAATCAGGAGGACATACAATCTAAATAGATCAATTTCAAGCAATGAAACAGAAAACCCCATCAACCAACCAAGAAAAGCCCAAGACCAAATGGATTCTCAGCTATGTTCTAAAGACTTCCAAAGAAGAACTAATACCAATACTCCTCAAATTATTTCATGAAATAGAGAAGGAGGGAACCCTTCCAAACTCATTCTATGAGGCTAGTATCACCACCCTGATAGCAACACCACACAAAGACACATCACGGAAAGAAAACTTCGGAGCAATATCATTGATGAACATAGATGCAAAAGTTCTCAATAAAATTCTGGCAGATTAAATACAAAACATTAAAAATATAGTGCACCATGATCAAGTGTGGTTCATCCCAGGGATGTAAGGCTGGTTCAACATACAGAAATCAAACAGTTCATCACATCGATAGACCTAAGAATCATGATTATCTCAATAGATGCAGAAAAAGCTTTTGACAAAATACAGTAGTCTTTTATGTTCAAAACACTAGAAAAATTAGGGATAGTAGGAACATACCTTAACATTCTAAAAGCTATCTATGCTAGGCCCAAGAATAACATCATTCTAAATGGAGAAAAATTGGAAGCATTCCCTCTAAAAACGAACAAGACAGGAAAGCCTTGTTTCACCACTTTTGTGCAACATCATCCTTGAAGTGATCACTTTAGCCAGAGTGATTAAGAGAAAAAAAATTAAAGAGATACAAATAAGAAAAAAAGAACTCAAACTATCACTATTTGCTGACAACATGGTTCTGTTTAGAGGATCCAAAAAATTCCACTGGAAAACTTCTAGAATCAGTAAATGAATTTAGCCAAGTAGCAGGACATAAAAATCAATACCCATAAATCAAATGCATTTCTATACATCAGTGATGAATCCTCTGAAGGTGAAATTAGAAAAACCACCCCATTCACAATAGCCTCAAAAAAAAAAAAAAAAAAAAACCTTGGCAATCGATCTAACAAAAGAGGTGAAAGACCTGTACAATGAAAACTACAGAACACTAAAGAAATTAAAGAAGACCTTAGAATATGGAAAGATCTCCCACGCTCTTGGATAGGCAGAATATTGTCAAAATGGCCATACCACCAAAAGCATTATACAGATTTAATGCAATTCCTGTTAAAATCCCAATGACATTCCTAATAGAAATAGAAAAGGCAACCATGAAATTCATTTTGAAAAATAAGAGACCCAAAATAGGCAACTCAATCCTTAGCAAGCAGTATAAAGCAGGAGGCATCACCATACCAGATTTTTTTTTTTAAATATTTTTTTAGTTGTAGATGGACACAATGTATTTCATTGCTTTGTACGTGATGCTGAGGATCGAACCCAGGGCCTCACGCATGCAAGGCAAATGCTCCACCGCTGAGCTACAATCCCAGCCCACCATACCAGATCTTAAACTACACTACAGAGCTATAGTAACAAAAATAGCTCAGTATTGGCACCAAAATAGACATGTAGACCAATGGTACAGAATAGAAGACACAGACAAACCCACATAAATAGTTATTTCATACTAGACAAAGATGCCAAAAACATACATTGGAGAAAAAATAGCCTCTTCAACAAATGGTGGATTAACTGGAAATCCATATGCAGTAAAATGAAACTAAAGCCCTATCTCTCACCAAACACAAACTCTACTCGAAGTGGATCAAGGACCTAGGAATTAGACCAAAGATCCTGAACCTAATAGAAGAAACAGACCCAAATTTTCATCATGTCAGCTTAGGACCTGACTTCCTTAAGATTCCTAAAGCTCAAGAAATAAAATCAAGAATCAATAAATGGGATAGATTCAAACTGAAAAGCTTCTTGTCAGCAAAGGAAATGATCAATAACGTGAAGAGCAAGCCCACAGAATGAAAGAAAATCTTTACCACAAGCACAGAGAGAGCACTAATCTTCAGGATATATAAAGAACTCAAAAAATTTAACACCAAAAAAACAAAGAACCCAACCAATAAATGGGCTAAGGAGCTGAATAGACACTCTCAGAAGATATACAATTGATCAACAAATATATAAAAAAATGTTCAACATCTCTAACAATTAGAGAAATACAAATTAAAACTACTCTAAGATTTCATCTCACTCCAGTCAGAATGGCAGTTATCAAGAATACAAGCAACAATAAGTGTTGGCAAGGATTTAGGGGGAAAAGTACACTCATATTGCTGGTGGACTGCAAATTGGTGCAACCACTATGGAAAGCAGTATAGATATTCTTTAGAAAACTTGGAATGGGACCACTTTTTGACCCAGCTATCCCTGTCCTTGGTCTACACCCAAAGGGCTTAAAATCAGAAAACTATAGTGACTCAGCCACATCAATGTTCATAGCAGATCAATTAACAATAACTAAACTTGAACCAACCTAGAAGCCCTTCAATAGATGAATGGATAAACTATGGTACATATACACCATGGAATACTACTCAGCCTTAAATAAGAATGAAATTGTGGCATTTGCAGATAAAATTATGGAGGTGGAAAATATCATGCTAAGTGAAATAAGCCAATCCCAAAAATCCAAAGGGCAAATGTTTTCTCTGATATGTGAATGCTGATCCATAATGGGGGTGGGGGCAAGGGAAGAATGGAGGAATTTTGGATTGGGCAGAAGCAAGAGAGGGGAGGGGAGGGAGCGTGGGGTTGAGAAGGATGGTGGAATGAGACAGATATGCTATGTACATGTATAATTGCACGAATGGTGTGACTCTGCATTGTTCAAAGAAATGAAAAGTTGTGCTCCATTGTGCACAATGACTCAGAAAGCATCCTGCTTGTCATGTATAATTAATTAGAACAAGTATTTTAATATATTTGGAAAATACTCAGATATTTAGATACTGAACCACAAACTTTAAAATAACATGAGTCAAAAATCTCAACCCATTTTTTAAAAATATTTTGCACCTAAATGAAATTTAAAAATATCAAAATTGTGAGATGTAGCCAAAGCTGTGCTTAGAGGAATATACACAATGGAGTAAAAAGAAAAAATAATGTGTAAGAAAAAATGAACTGTTCCTATTCATAGATAATATTATTATTAGGGAGTGAATTGTGTCCACTCCAAATTCATGTGCTATCCTAATCCCCAAAATGTCAGAATGTCTATTTGGAGATAAGGTCTATAAAGATGTAGTAAATGAGGTATGATTAGGTTGGGCCCTAATCCAATATGACTAACACCTTATAGTAAGAGAAGATTAGGACACAGATAAGAAAATGGTCATATTCCAAGCAAAGCAAAGGTGTTAGAGTATACCAATTCTTCAAATATATTTTCTCAGACTTCTTTCCTGTAGAACTATGAGAAAATAAAGCTGTTTTTCAAGCCACTCAAACCCCCCATACTTTCTTACAGTATCCCTAACAAAGTAATACAATTGACTTTGTAGAAAGTCTAAGGTAGCTGTTAAAAAGATCTCTTGGGGCCTGGGGTTGTGGCTCAGTGGTAGAGCACTTGCCTAGCATGCGTGAGGCACTGGGTTCAATCCTCAGCACCACATCTACATAATAAATGAATAAAATAAACATCCAACAACTAAAAAATATTTAAAAAAAGATATCTTAAAACTAAGATGTAAGCTTAATAATAAAATACAAGTTCCATATAGAAAATTCAACTATGCTTCTATTAGCCATGGACAACTCAAAACTTCAAAGCAGTACAACAAATAGCATCAAAAAACCACAAAACACATGCATAAGTCTAGCAAATAATGTTCAGACTAGATATGTTGCAAATTATGCAATTGAAGAAAGCAACCAATAACTCCAATATGCAGATATGCCATGTTCATTAATTAGAAAACTTTATACTTTGAAGAATACATTATTCACCAAATTGATTTATAGACTTGATACAATTCTAATCAAAAGCCCAGGGAGTTTAAGAAATTGACAAGCTAATATAAAAATTTATATGGAAAGCAAAAAACAAGAGCCAAACCAATTTGGCAGAAGAACAAAGTTGGATAACATATAGTAGTTGATTTTTAAACTTACTGCAAAGTTACAGTAATTATAACTGGTTTTGGCAAAGTGATAGACACATTGTTCAATGTAATACAGAAATTCATCTGACAACTGAATTTTAACAAAAGTGCAAAGGTAATTGAACGGAAAACGAATAGCCTTTTCAAAAAAAAATGTTTCTAGTACAATTGGACCTCCATATGCCAAAGAGAACTTCAACTCACACACATAACTTGAAATGTACCACAGCTTGAATTTAAAACCTAAGACAATAAAACTTTCAAAGAAAATGTAGCATAAATTCTTTGTGATCTTGAGTTAGATAAAGTATTCTTAAATATGACACTAAAGTTATGACCCACAAAAAGAAGTGTTAAGTTGAACTTCATCAAAATCAAAATTTTTGTTATATGAAAGACACTGTTGAGAATGAAAAGATAAGCAATGGGACTGGAAGAACATATTTGCAAATCACATATCTGACAAAATAAAAACTTCCAAACTCAATAAGTAAACAAACTAAGCAAAATATTTGAACAGATACTTCTATTAAAGATATACAAATGGCAGGTGAGCACATGGGAAGTTCAATATCAATATTCATTAGAGAAATGCAAATTTCACAAAGAAAGTGACTACTCATCTATGAGAAAGCTAAAATTTAAGTATGTATCAGCAATTTCCATAAAAATATATCACTAATTCCAAATGTTGGTGAGAATGCATACGTATCAACTAGAATATTTTCACATTACTAGGATGGATGGAAAACAGTACAACCACTTTGGGAAACAGCCTGTCAATTTCCTGTAAAGTTAAAAAGGTTGAATGTTTTCCCTCATATGTGGAAGCTAGAGTAAGATAAAGGAAAGGGCAAGGGAAGGATAAGATTACATGAAGAACAAATTAAGTACAAGTTAACAGAACAAAAGGAAGCCTAGTAAAAGAGAAGTGGTGGAGGGGAGCGATCATGAACTGAAATTGATTTCCATGCATGTATGAGTTTGCCAGGATGAACCCAACTACTATGTATAATCAAAAAGCTCTAATTTTAAAAAACTGCTTTACCATGTAGCACAGTGATCACACTGCTATATTTATCCAAAAGAAATGAAAGCTCTGCTCACACCAAAATTTGTATGCAAGAGTGAAGTTGGCTGTATGTGATTAGAAAGTAAATATAAATTCTTAAATTTTCAGTTTCCTGTTGCGCGAAGATGGGTGACAGATGGGACAACCAAGAAACCAACAGCAAATAATCTTCACATTTGTTTATGACATAAGAGGGACAGTATAGGAAGCTCCTTAGATATTTTTCTTAAGTAGTTTTGTCTGTTTAAATTTTGACTCCAACCACATCTAAGTTTTGCTGCTAAATATTGTTCTCTTCTACCCTAACACCATTAGGAAAGGCAGCTGGCAAATTCTGAAGTTGCAAAACTCTCATGTTCTTATTCAAAGGCAATAATGAAAGACAAAACTATTAAAGTTCTCTATTTCTGAATGGAAATTCTTTCTGCTTGTCCCTATTTATTCAAAAAACTAATTGTTGCACTGTTCACTTTCTCTTTCATCCTAATTAGCAAAAACACTAAAAAGAGAAATGGTGAATTCTGCTTTCCTTGAAAACAATTCCACTCTCTCTCAACCCCTTACCACGAAAAGGACAAAATGGATAATTACAGATTCGTAGGCCCCGTGTCCAAAAACAAACAAATCATATTAATGGTGAGAGGAAAATAGCCTATTGTTAATCAATTTCCAAAATATTCATGTGTTTGCATTCAACTCTGAGTTCTGTAAATAGTTGCTACCAGTGTTTACTACAGTATGAGTGTTTACCATTGTGAATTATAATTGTCCCCTCATTTGAATAAGATAATTAAAGAATATCTCTATTGGGACAGCCAAATTAATTAGGATAATAAATGCAGTTGTGATTCAAGCTCTGAAGTGTGCTACTCCAAGCCCAAGATTGATCTGACAAGTTTTAAATATGATGAGTGAATGTAAATAAAGAGAATTGCTTGCACTACCTGGAAGATGAAATAAAAGATCATTCTATCCCATTGAAGATGGAAGGAGGAAGATAGAAGTACCTATTTTAGTATCTGGTCACATAGCAATAGGAATTCTGTGCTATACATAGCTTATATTTTTACTTACTATAAAATTGCTCATTGATGGTAATAGACCACATAATTCAACAGAAAATAGGCTATTCAGTCAATGTTTATTGAAACTTACATTTTCATTGTTTAGACAAAATGATTATGGCTGACGTATGAACGGAGCCAGCTGTACTCCTGTAAAACCTTAGTGGAGCAAAAAATAACAAAAAAGGGGGTAGGGGGAGCTAGAGGTCTAGCTCAGTGGTAGAATGCTTGTGTTTGATTCTCAACATTAAAAAAAAGTTCTAACCCTTAACAAAAAATACACTCAAAATGTAGGCTTCCATTTTTGCAAAACTAAGTAAAATATTGATCCAAATCCATCTGGTCTGGCCACAGTTTGACACCACTGGTGGCAGTATTCTGACCTACTTTAAATATCAAGGAAATTTCAAAGCAGTAAAACTTCCAGGAATATGGTAGATTTGGTTTTGGTTTTTTGTTTTGGTTTTATTGTTGTTTTATTGGGGGTGGGGGCCAGGGAGAGACACGGAGGGGGTTGATTTCATCAGACTAAACCAAGAGGAATGGTTCAAGAAACTGGGATGATATTGGTAACAAGGGTCCCTTATTTCTATCTTCTTACTTTTGAGGAAGGGGGCTGCCTGATTCTTAGTATTTCCTCAGAGGGTTTCACCCTTCTCTCCATGTTTCCCCCTGCTCACCACCAACACCATCTCTACCTCCACCAAAGGAACTTTGTTGACCACCCATTCCCACTGCCTGACTTGTTGCAGATCAGGCGTGAGAAGAGGATGAGAGACAATTATAAACTGTTTGATATTTGAATTCACATTATTGTTTTCCTGCATTTGGAAGACCGAAGGAATACAAATTTTTGAGGTCAAATCTGATGAGGAATAAAGCATAGGAGCTAATGTGGATGTCTTGAACTTCCATGACAATAGTAAATTTTATTAAACTAACATTTTTAACAAATTTTTAAATATGTGACTAACATCTTCCAGCTAATCAATCCTTACCAAAACTAAACAGCTGTCCCTCAAACACACATACCATGTACCCCTTAAAGAGTAACAACTAAAGAATGAAGTTTGAATGCCAATTGTTGGCCACTGAAATGTCTAATATTCCAAATGCTGTATTTCTCTTTCCATTGTACATATAGGACCTTAGTGATTAACTCATTCAACAAATGCTAAATGAGCTCCCACTATGTGTCAAGCACCACATGAAGCATGAGAAAGGATTTCACAGTCTCACAGGGGAAAAGATCCTGGACAATTACACATCTTACTGAGAGAGCTGTGGTAGTACTAACGCATAGTGTATAATTCAACCTTGGTTTTTAATCCCTGTCACATCAAAGTGGTCCTTTTTTCTCATGTATAGTCAATCTAGAGCCATAGAGCACGTGCAGGGAGAAAAAAAATCTCATGGCTTCAGACAGTTCCCTAACACCTGTCTTATAAAAGCCTAAATGTCCCATGGGCTCAATAATAGATATTTGAACGTTCCCTCAAGGCTCACTTTTATTTGAGAGCAGATTGCTGCTATTGAGTGACTACCACCGCAGGCGGACGAGAACCTCTTACAGACGCCTAAGTTTATTCTTGGAAATGTCCCTCTCTGCCCCATATGGAACAGATATGTGGTCTTCTGTTCCAAATAACAGGACTGGAGTAATATGATATTGCTAAGGTTAAACCATTATAATCTATTCTGAGAATTCACCTAACCCCTAGACTGAGAACTGGGGGAAAAAAAAATGAATGACAACTGGGACTTCATTTGAGTTTCTCAAAGTATACCTATTGCCCACAACCCCAAAGTACGTCTACAGAACATCAATAAGCCATTGAATCCAAAAGCTAAAAATTCCACATAGCAACACAGCAGAGGAATGATACCCACAAATGTAGATATTTGTTAAACTGTTACAAGTTTTGCAAATAAGGCTCTCCAAAACTCCAGAAGTATTTATCAGTGACTGATTTTTTTTCTTTAGGCATATCAACACACTGAGATAGTGTTATGGTCAACACATCTGTTAACCAAGGCAGAAGCAGCAATTCAGAAAGCCACATCTTACTAAAAACTTGCATTTTGACATAATTATCCATGGTTTTGAAGTGGTTTAAGCTTTATGATATCCATCTTAAAGATTTATATTACTACATGGGGTGTCACTTTGAATTATTGTTAGATTAATAAAACTGCAAGACCAGGTTTAAGTGGAAGGTTTATGAAAAGTGTTGATGACAGGATCAGTCAGGCTTCAGGCAGGATTAAACTTTTTATGATTTGGGATTGAATTGCTTAATGAACCAATCAGCACTTTATTTTCCGCGTTCAGCCATATAGTTTTTAAAATAATGCTTAACTATTAATCAACAGTTCAAACTCCCATGGGTACTAAATATTTATGTACATATAAAAACCCTTCAAGAAAGGAGGTTACACTGGGTGTCTCAGTGGAAAAAGATGTGGCAAAAATGTTTCCCCCTTATTCAAATAGTTCCATGGGGTTAGAAGCATTATATTCAATATGATAAACTTTGAGGACCCAAAACTCTAGTCATGAGAATGTTCATTTCCCTGAAGATAAAATTTGAGTCCTTGCTAACTGTACTTTTTCAGGAAATCAAAAGCAATTATCAGGATGTCCTTAATTCGAGCTCTTGAAAGTATGGCTGTTTCTGGTAACTAAAATATGCAAGTGGTAGATAGGAATAAAACTTTATTGCAAGTATTTAAGAACCTAACATTTGAAATCACATGGAAGATTGAAAAACTTCTAGAATCCAGAGGAGATGAAAATAGTTTTTTAAGTTTTAAATAAAACACAGAACTATAGCATACCTTCCAATTACATGAATTCAGAAATACAACAGAAGAAATGTTCTTTAAAATAAGCTTCATATTGTAGAAGTGTTTCATGGCAAAACCATCCTATATGGATGTGTTTAATCCATCCTACGTCAGTTGTATAAAGCATTCTGTAAATATTTCTAATTGTGATATAATCAAAAAGGTAAAAATTCTCAAAAATTAAAATGTCATTTTAAAAATATCAAAGTAATATCTTACATTCAATGGAACCTTTTATATTTGTAGAGCATTTTAGTTTGAGTGGTTTTGCTGTATCACATAATTTTATCTTCACAAGATGATGGAATTAAAGTTCATGAGGTTAAATGACTTTAGCCAAGGCTCCAAAAATCGTAAATGACAGCTGAGACTGGAGAAATCCATCTTTGGAGAGTTTTGCACTACATTCAGTATCTATTATTTAGAGCATAAAACTTCGTTACTTGAGAAGTTCACTTGGCCTCAGTTGCTAAATGAGTATTATCCCTCTGGATTCTTACACAGTAAAAAGAGCACTGGGCTTTGAAATAAAAGAATTCAGATTCTGTTACCACAATTTGCTACTCATGGGCAACTTAGTTTGCCTTAACAAACTTCTGTTTTTGCATAGTTAAAAGTCTATAAGATGTAATAAACTCCTAAAATTTGCTGTGTGGCAAATGATATAATAAATGCTAATATTGGTGGCAAGGTGCTAGAAATACTAAACCTACATTATTTGTACCCAATTCATCTCCTATCTCCTCAAAAGCATCTAGTGCCATGCTTTATAATTGGTACTCAAATCGTTTACAGTTGACACTCAAACTTCTAAGTCTGAGTTTCCACACACAAAATAGGTAAGCAATTTGATTCTGACAAGTAGATATTTTGAATAATGGTTGATTTCTATTACTATTTTGCTGTTTGAATGCATGAGTAATGTAGTACTGACTTCTCATCTATTTCAAATCTTAAAAAAAAAAGCTTCCTATCTATTTAGCATGTACTTAAGAGGTGGAAGAGAAAAGCTGGTCCATTAGCAATTTTATCAATTTTCTCTGTGGGAGCTTTTTAAAATCAAAGAAGAATGCCCCAAATATGAATTCAAGGTATGAAAACGTAAGAACAAAACATGGATTTGAGAGGGTCTAGAAAGCAGAGAAACAAAGTAATATCCACAGGAAGTAAATACTTAAGAGTTTCCTTTGTACCAGGCACCCTGCTGAGCCAGGTTCAATCATGATCGGATTCAAGCTTCACATATTCCTTGCAGATATGTGTTTTTACTATTATTATGGTCCCCATTTCACAACTGATATCTCTTGGAGGTAAAGTGTCTTGCTGATGGGCACACAGGTAGGGGGACAGTTGGCACCAACCACTTCTATCCACCACACACAAGAGATGATGGCTTTTCTCCCTTTGCTTAGATATCTCCTCCCCTTGCCATTCTTTCCAGTCTTCCACTTCTTTCTTCAAATCTAGGTTCCTAAGATAATAAGATTTGCAGTTTTTTCATCCTATTCTTCAGAAGTTATTTTATTACTTCATTCTAGCCTAATATTAGTGTTTCTCAGACTTCTTATTCTCACTTAAGAAAAATGCAATCAAATAAAAATGCACTTGTTCTTGCCCCAGTCTACATAAATATCGACATAACATTGTGATCTGAGAGAAGAGTATGTATCAATTCATCATTCATTCATGAGTGAGTACCATTTATCTAGGTCCCCTGTAAGCCATAGAGTCCCACTCAGATGGTAGAGAAGGTCTGCAGAGACACATCAATTACCCACAGCTGCACTTAGTCCCTCAACCAACCAACCAACCTCTTCTTTCCCAAGATGTGGGCTCTACTAGAAGCCTCTTTCCAACTTCTAAGCCTTAAATATTATCACCTCAAAAAAGGTCTTCTCTGACCAACTTTCCATCACTATAACAAAGACCTGAAATAAATCAACTTTTAAAGAGAAAACATTTTGCCTTACAGGTTTGAAGATGTCGGTTTGAAGATGTCAGTCTATGATTGATTGGCCCAATTGGTTTGGGCCTGTGATGAGGCTGCACATCATGGCAGAAGCACATGGAGGAGCAAAACTGCTCAGCTCGTAGCTTGGAAGCAAAACAGACAGGAAGAGAGAATGGGCAGGGTCCCAACAGCAAACCCTCAATAACCTGATGACCTGCTGCAAAGGCACCACACTGAGGAACAAGACTAACATTTGGACCTTTGGGAAACATTCAGATTCAAACTATAGCACCTTGCCATCTAACGAATTTTCTAAGTATTTTCTCTCTCAGCCCAATGTTCTAATTATTGCTTCTTATAATCGTCACTTCATTTCTTAGTGCCCTAGAAGAGATCCTAAAGAACTAAAAATTTCCACCAAAATGTTTTACAAACTCTACCTATTTTCAAAGCAGTTCCATCACCCTGATGTTACCTTTACCAGCTGAACAGTTTTCCTCATTCCTAATTCCATCTAGGCCCTGGCAATCAATCTCTATGTATTTATATATTCTGGGCATTACATATAAATGGAGTCAAACAATGTGTGGCCTTTTGAGTGTAGGTTCTTTCAATTAGCATAGTGTTTCAGAGGTTCCTCCACATTGTAGCATGTAGTCTACATTGTAGAATATACTGATACATCATTTTGTGATTAAATAATATTCCACTGTATGTATCCACCACAGTTTATGTATTCATTCACCTACTGATAGACACTGGTATTATTTCCACTTTGAGGTCATTCTGAATAACTGCAGTTATATTTATTTTTTAAATTACTATGCTAGTGACACATTTAAGTATTCCAGGTTAAGTATGATATCTAATATTTGCCTTAAACATCTTAACAAAATAACCAAAGTAGATATAGATGAAGTAAGATTAGAAAAATGTTGATAACTATTGAAGCTAGGAAATGCATATGAAGGAGGGGGGTTCATTGTGCTTTTCTCTTTCTATAAATGATTGGAAGATTCCATAATTAAGAGGAATTTTTTGGTTTTGTTTTTAAATTTATTTTGAGACTGGGTCTTAAGTTACCCAGGCTGGCCTAGAACTTGCAATCCTCCTGCCTCAGCCTTCTGAGTCACTGAGATTATAGATATGTGCCACCACACCTGGCAAGAAAGTTTGTTTTGTTTTTTAAGTCTTTAAAAACAGAAGATATGAATTAGACCATTTTGTTTTTATAAGACTAATATATTCTACTAGTATATAATGTATCTCCCTCAAAAAAAAATGTCATGTATATAAAATGTACAGCTACTTAAGGAAGATGAGTAGTCTAGAAAGTTAATAAAAATACTGCCAAGATCCTGTTGGGAAATTGTAATTAAAAATAAAATTTATTCCCTACCTTCTCCACAAAGGCAGAAGAGAAAGAACAATTCATCACTGAATAATCATTCAACAGAATGTGCTGGGCTGCATCACAGGCAATCTGTTGAGACTATAAAGACAAAGAAACTTCACCCTTTTACAGAGTCAAACAGACCCAGTCCATTGCACACAGTCTTAAGATAAACAATAACCAATCCTCAAGGAGGACTTGAGGGCATCATTTGTCAGAGTTCATCCTAAATCCATTAGATAGATAAGGTAGTCACTGTGTTAATTGGCTTTAATCCAAAAGAAAAATAAACTCTTCATATGTTTATGACAAGAGACAGTTTTGAAACTTGAAGAGAGGGACCTGCCAAAGCTAGGCTCATAACCTCCTTACTCCACAAGCAGGGCAACTGCTTATGCTATCTTACACTTCAAAGAGGTGGTTCTCAAAGTCCTTGAGATAGTCCTGCCTCACAAAGCTGGCTAGAGGCTTGTTTCACTTTTTAAAAGTTTACATATATTTCAAAGAGAAAGAAATTACAAGTTTTCTAAAGAAAAGGGGACAAGGGTCTTTTCTTGTTTTTAGCACAGTGAATTAAGCCTCTTATTTGTCATTTTGTATTTGCCAACTCTGTGGTAGAAAAAGGTGTGAGAAAAAGTTTTTTCATTATAAATCACTAGCATAGTGTTGTTTCCAATATATGGTGGTATTGGTTTATTCAAAGGGAATGTATTCAACAGTCCAGAACAAATCTGTAGTCTGCCTACATGCACATGAAAAGGTCCACTAGTGTATACTTTTGCAAAATTCAAGGAGCATTTGAATCTCCTGGATTGTTCTCCTGGATTGTTCAAATGCAGATTCTGACTCATTTGCTCTGGGGTGGGCTTGAGATTCTTCATTTCTAACAAGCTCCTAGGAAAATCCCATACTGATTACTGCCACACATTGAGTGTCAAGCCTCTGTCTCAGTTAATTTCAAAATTTAGTCCCCAAATCAGTAGCATCACCAGAAAACTTGCTAAAAATGCACACTCCAAGGCTGAGCTACAGACTACCGAATCAGAAACCATTCTGAGTTTTGACTTTTATTAAACTGTAAGTAACTCTGCTGTAGATAAATAGCTCTCAAATTTAGATGCACACTGGAATTATCTGAGACATTAAAAAAAACTGATTTCCATCCCCATGAATTGGTTTAATTAGCATTCAGCAAAACTGAGGTATCAGGAGTTTCAAAATCTGTTCAGGTGATTCTAACATGCAGGAAAGTTTGAAGACCACTGACCTAGAACGTGAACTCCACACAAGAAGGAATTTGTTTGGTCATTCCTGAATCCCAGGTGTCTAGAAAAACTTCTGGCACTTAGTTGACATCCCATAAATATTTACTGAATGAATGAGTAAATGAAAGGACGAGCAGAGAAACAAATCTGAGTTACTCTAAAAGCAGTTTGTTTGATGGTATTACAGAGGATATATCATATTTGTCATCCTTCTCTCCAATGGGAAATGCTTTCAGCTCTAAGCACAAGGTAGGCATGACCCTTCCCACTAAAACTTACTTGAAATACCACTCATCATAGATACTGAGGCCACAAAGCACAGACTCCAAGTTAGCAGATTAAGAAACAGTAGCCAGAGAACCAAACTGAACATAGCTATTAAATGTAACAAAAAATAAAGCAAGTGTGAAGTTGGCAGGTTGTAGATAGTATTGAAGGAGATAGAAACAAAAGCTTAGGACCTGAAGCTTTGAATAACTGCATTGTCAGAGAAGGATATAATTTTAGACCAGCATAGATGATAGAGTATATGTTTCACACACTAATTAAAAGTCACTAAAAAAAATTATGGGAAAACTCCACAATATTCATAGTAGTTGTAAGCATGTACGGAGTTAACATATAGCAAAATGTAGAGATTTATACAGAAGATTCAATCATACTAAAAAATCTCAAAACAGCAAATTACTGCAACATTAACTTTTTGTTGTATTATATCAAAAGACTACCTCTCCATTTTGGTTGGGCTTGCAATTAAAGTAAAATACAGCGGATAAGGAACAGGCATAAGAGAGATATGTTGCTGTCACACTTCTCTGCACCAACATCACTTGACATATTCTTCAGTCAAACCACTGCAGTATGCAGGACATTGAATTAAAAGAGCTCCCTCTCAAGTCAGTTTCTCAAAGAGTATTCCATTCAACGTGTGATTCAGCCAGGGGTTAACTTTTAGGCTGACTCCACTTTCCCATAATACTTGCGGAAATAAAGCCTGCCCAAATATAGGGAATCAGCTGCTGCGGCCCAGAAATTAAGCACAGGAAGTTAATCCCAGCAAAATCAGTGCCATGGAAAGAGAAATGAGAAACAGGCACTCATTTTCTCAAAATAGAGTTTAAAATGGGGCATTGTGCATAAGAAAATACAGCCCACTTCCAGGTCTGAGGATTAAGGCACAGAATCAGAGTAAAATAAGCCAAAGGGATAAAAATGCTGAGCTACTACACTTGAATTTGTCTTTATAAAGGGTTCTATTGTTCCCAGGGCTGGAGGATGTAGATTTAAATTTCCATCTAAAGGTAAGTGGTCACAGTGTGAGGGCCATCCAGGAACAAGAAGCCACACAACACACTGTCATATGTGCAACTTCAGGGTAGCAAAGTAGCTCAAAATGGTCCCAATGATCATTAAGGGAAAATTAAATGGAACAAAACTGGAGGCTATGTTCCCTATACACAGAGGTAATATTTTACTCTAAGACTCAACATTAGGAAAAATCCAAAAACCAATATAATAAATTGTTTTTAAGGCTTTTCAACTAACAAATTCCCTGAAAACATCCAGAAACATCGGCTACTTTTCTCAGCTTATGGTTTAACTTTTAAATCTTATGTTTTTCTACTTCCTTTCTTTGTAACTTGATATACAAATATAAAATGTTAAAAAATTAAACTCCTGAAGTTATTTTATATTTTAAAAATCCATTATCTTAAAGAAGGAAATACACGAGCTCTGTAATTCAGAAAGAAAATTCAAATCCAGAGGTTCTGTAGGAATTAAGTAGAGCCAGACAAGATGGAGTCCCAAATGAGCAGTTGTTTGGTGCCCAAGCATACAGACCAGATTAAGGAGGAACAGAATAGCTTTCCAAGAAAAGAGTTGGGAACAAGGTGTGTGGTTTGCTGTAGGAAGAGTGACAACCAAGTATGAAAAACTTGATAGAATATTTACATTCTTAGGAAAAACAAATTCATCGTTCAGAGATGTAGTCAAAACACATACTTTATAGACTTCCAGAAAGAACATGATATTGTCATGCATACCCATCCTGAACCAGTTGTCACCACCACCAACTTCTCTTCCCCAGGAACAGACAAAAAGAGAAATAGGGAAAATCCTATGTCAACACTGGACTCTGGAGAGAAATGTTGCATATATGCCACAGAGTTTTAAACTGTTATGCTGAAAAGGTTTGAGACACATCAACTGATAATTAAAACTCATTGCAGATATTAGTTTTCTATCTGCTATCAAGGTTTTTCTTCATCCTCACCTACAAACATTTGGTGGGATATGCTTAGCTTAAAAATAAACCACAACACACATATTTCCCAGTCGCCTTCTGTTATAATAGCACTAACCATTCTGGTCAACAGACTGAAGCACAGCCTACTGTAGATTTCTGGAAAATTTTGCTTGCCTGAGATTCTCTCCATTCCTTCCTGATTATTTCTTCTCTCTCGGGGAGTATATTCTTGTGACTTCTTTGGACTCAGTCCTAAAATCTTTGAATTGGCATGTACCACAGAACATGTGTGAGATTTCTGCTCTTCATGCTGTTGGTGCTAAGAAATACAAGGGGAAGGTTTCTAATACTGGATTTGGTAATAGACAGGAAACCAAGATGTGAACTGTAGGAAGATGAGGTTAAGGAAATTCTATATGCTGGGTCCACTGTGCTGTCCTCTACCTGCCTACTTTTTTAAAAAGCAATTTACCTGTAGACCTACCTGACTTAAGTCAACAAGATACGTTACATTCTTCAGCAAATACCTGTTATCTTCAAGAGGAATGCAGGCCTGAAATACTTATAAGAACACAAGTTACCCTGAAGAGGAGCACTTTTGTGACCCTTACACAGACCAGATCCTAGAACTCAGAGAGACAAGGATAATTCCCCCTCAGCATAAAAATCTGTGAGGACAGGTTCCAGTTAGAACCAGTCAGCTTTGGCCAAAGTGATCTACAGTTATCATGGCATTATGGACTTGGAAGTCTGTCGTCATCCTGCTAACAATCAAAAGTCAAAAGATGGGTAGGACTCTCTGGAAACTTCTGTGGGATCCCCATTAAAACTATTGAGCAGGACAGGTATACTATTCTCTCTGAGAGGACTCACTGACTTCATTGAGAGCATCTCCTTTCCCCCTTATCCATCTTAATAAATTCATGCCAGTTAATCTGAGCAACAGATCTGAAGTCTTTCTGGCATGATTGCAAGAATTGGGATTTGAAGAGGAGTCTCTGATCTGCCTTAGCTTCATGGATATGACACCAAGAGCAGAGCCAACAAGAAAATAGATAAATTAGACTATCAAAATTAAACCATTTGTGCAAAAGACACCATCAGAGTGGAAAGGCAACCTACCGAATGGGAGAAAATATTTGCAAGTCATATCTGATATGGGATTAATATCCAGAATATACTTTCAAAATCCTACAACTGGACAAAGAATAATCAATTTGAAAGTGGACAAAGGACTTGAGTAGACAGTGTACCAAAGATGATATACAAATAATCAACAGCCTATGAAAAGATGCTAAACATCAATCATTAGGACAATGCAAATCAAAACCAACAGTAAGATACCAGTTCATATACCACATAATATGAAAAAGTTGGAATCCTCATACAAGCCTGGTAGGAAGGTAAAATGGTGCAGCCACTATGGATAAGAGTATAGGAGAAGAGGTTTCCTAAAAACTAAACCCAGAATTGTGTGACCTAGCAATTTTACTTCTGTTTATATACTCCGAAGAATGAAAACCAATGTCTCAAGCAGATATTGGTACACAGATATTCATGGAAATAGTATTCACAATAGCCAAAAGATAAAATAATCTAATATCTATGGGTAGATGAATGCATAAACAAAGTAGTGTATACTTACAATGCATTACCATTCAGCCTTAGAGAGGAAAGAAATTCTAATACGTGCTACAATCCAATGACCCTGAGACATCATGCTACACAAAATAAGCCAAATATAAAAGGACAAATATTATGTGGCCCTATTTACATGAGGTTCCTAGAACAGTAAAATTCATAAAGACAGAGCAAACCATGCTTAGCAGGGTGAGGGGAAATGGGGAGTTATTTCATGGATAGAGTTTCAATTTGGTATGATGGAAATGTCTGGAGGTGGATAATTGTAACAGAGGCACAACCATGTGAAGAGACTTCCTGGCATGTAACTGTACAAGTAAACATGTTTAATACAATACATTTCACATTATGTCTGTTTTACCACACATACACATACACACACAGTTTTAACTATTAATGTTGTACCTTAGTAGGCCATGTTAGATTTCCCAAGTATCATTCCTCTTTGTGCTTTAATCTTTTTCCAGGACAAAGAAAGAAAGCTAAGGTACGCTAGTTTTCCAGATTCATCTCGCTTAACTGCAGCTCTTAAAGATTATTAAAATAACCACAAAAGTCACACATTTCTCTGAATTTTTGAACTACATATATTTTACTCTGGCTCTACAGGTTAGAAACCATTATGTCCCTTCACCCTGGGACAATTGTATTGACAAATAAGAATAAAGGTTCTAAAAAGAACCATTTTGGGGGTAAAGATAAATTTTCTGTAAATCCAAGGGCACAAAACTGCAATTACAAAGAACAATTAATTGCTTGACCTCAATGGCTCTGCCTCTCTGGAGTCACATCAACTAAGAAATCAAGGTGGATCTGGAGTGATATAAAAATGAGTTTTAGTCTATCACAACAGGAACAGCAATGGAATAAAAAGAAAGGAGGAAGGCAGGGGAAATGTTAGTTGGCTAAACTTGAGGAAAAAAGACTTTCTTGGGATAAAGAAAAGACAGTGTAGACCGAGTCTAAAGAAAAAAAAAATGACATGCTGAAACACAACCAGTGGATACAAAGGGCAAATAAGATCCACCAGTCCAAACTGTTTTAAGAGAAAGCCTTTTAGAAACAGAAAAGATAGTTCAGTTGTTTCCAGATTGGAAATAGTGACTAGGGCCAAAGATATACATCAGGAGATTAACAAAGATGATTGGTTACACACACTTCAAGTTTATGAGAGCTAAACAATAAGTTACATAAAGTAGAAATGTATTTGAAAGGGAAACACTGGAAATATTGATATAAAACTTTCAAAGAATTATTGTAGGTGCCTTCAGATACATGAGCCTTTATCTTGCAGAACATGCATGAGCACGCTCAGGAATTATAAGGTTAATTAAAGACACCAAAAAGAGAAGATAGGTTAACTGAGATTAAAGCAAGACAATAGATTGAGTCCAAACCTGACTCTCATTGAACTGACAGAAAATCATCTTTCAGGTAAGACTACCCAACTCAGGATGATGGGGTGGGCAAATTTGCCTGAACCAGATGTGCATTTAGCAGACATAGAACTTTTAATATCATCTCTCTTGCTCTGGGAGACCCCAGAAATCATAATTTAAAAACTTTAGAAAAAACAACTTCCTAGGCCAGAACACAAAAGAAAATGTGATAGAGATTCAGCAAGCAATCTTTATACTGCATTTGTGAAAGGAAAGAGGCCAATCTAAGAATGACAGGGAGAAGTATGGGAGGAACTGAGAGAAACAAATATGAAGACTTGACTCACTACTTGAGAAAAAGATGAAGAAAAGCCACTAAAACCTGTGACTTTCAAAAACTGAGGAAAGGCTGTGTTCTAGAACATGGCACAGGCCCCAGTCATCACCAGGGTCCTGTGGGCACAGGCTTTAGAGGAATCAAATGAGCTTCAGTTCAGCAATCAGGTAACCACTGAGGGCAATTCTCTAGCTGAAACAAGTGTGGGGACAAGGGAAAAAGACTCCAGAAAGCAGGTTGCCCGGGGGCTGGGGTTGTGGCTCAGTGGTAGAGCACTCACCTAGCGCGGGTGGAGCACTGGGTTCAATCCTCAGCACCACATACAAGTAAATAAAACTAAAGTTATGATAAAAAAAAAAAAATCAACCTTTAAAAAAACAAAAAGCAAGTTGCTCAAACCTAGGCAATTCTATAAGCAGCAATGTCCTTAAGCAAGTGGCAAAATAAATTTAAAAATTAAAAAGTGACTATGTACAAGAGAAAGTGTAGAACTAAAACACCAGAATCTCAATCCTAACAGGCAAACTAGAAATTAGAAGTTTTGAATATGCTGTAAGCTGTAAAGTTTCACTAATAAGACAAATAGCTCCAACCATTCTAAATTTCTAAACTTAGCAATAAGAAGGTCTCTAATAATAGACAGATGAAAACATCCAAAAGTAGATCTCTCAGCTCCCTGAGACCACATCACCTGACAAAGATGTAGTCTAGCTCTATAGTTAATTCCTAAATAGAGATCCTCCAATCTGAGTTTGGGTTGAAATTCATAGATCATACACTTTCAAAAATTGGCATAATAAGTTGGTACCTGATGCAGGTAAAAATCAAAATTTTTCTCTGCCTGTTCACTTTCGCTTATGGGCCAAGGAGTTTCAATAGTAAAATGGGTTTACTCTGCAGTAGGAGCTGGTATTTCTTAAACTGGTTACTTTTTCTCCTCTATTTTGTGCAATATTGTAGTATTGGTGTATAAGGTGGCAGCTCCTGGCTTTCCACCTTTTATCAGCTAAGGTTCCAGACAACTTTTCTGTCATATTGATTAAGAAGAATGGATAAAGGAGATAGCAACATAGGCCAAGAATCAACAGGAAAATAGAAAGCTTGGGCCCAGAAACCTCCCATCATCAGGAAGAGGAGAGCTGGAATCTGGGCCTGCAGAGTAACTCTGCATTCTGGCACAAGAGCTCCTCTTCCTTCCCCAGCGCCTCATGAGACATCCTCATTATCCATGAGGGAACACAAAGGCTGCTTGGTAGCTAACAGCCTGGATTTGTGAGCCCAGCTGTTTATAGAAGTATACTGGGAATACCTAACACCCAGAAGCTAGCAGCATTGGGGCATGCATTACTCTCCCTTGTCAGAACAAACAATTGGGGCCCATGGGAAGCTAAATTGGGTGTAACCCTTCCCACAGAGCAGGGGGCCCAGTCCCAGCTAACTCATGATTCCAGCAATTCCATTCATTGCATGGCATTGAATCATGATTTCTTTAAAAGTGACACACAGGAAAGAATGATTCCTCTTTTGAGGTTCTGAAAAGCTACAGGGAATCGAAAGGAAGGTGGGCTGGCCTACAGTTACTAAAAGAACTCCCAACCATCACAAGCATCCCAGCTCAGACTCAAAAGGAGACCACAAAATTTTAATTCTTTGGAATTTTGACTTGTATGGGCAAGAAAATTTGATTTGCTATTTTAATTTCTTCAAGATTTAACTTTTTGGACATTAATTTTCAATTTTTTTGGTATGTTATAGAATAACTCCCTTCTGTGTTTTTCTCTGAATGTCTGAGAAAGCTTTAGACATGGTAGCACTCAGTCATTGATTAAAGGAACATTTTCAAATATATTTAGCATTCATTTTATAGTCTAAAATGTTTTCAGAACCAACTGAAAGAATGATTGTCTCACTTTCTTATATTTAAAGACATAGGAACCAAAAGAATTCTGAGTACTAAAGGCTTAATGATTAAACAAAGCTCTGTATGTATGAAGTCTTCAGCTTCTTTAGCAAAGAGACTTGCTAGCTGTGTCCTAACTGTTAGTGGTCCCTATATGCCAATTTGGCAGTAAGAAGTACAAGCCAGAGAAAAAAAATTGGTAAAATATTTTGGCTACCTTAATGCAGTTAAAATTTCTAAGCTCTGAAATGTTTGTAATCTCTAAATCAGCACTAGGTAAGAAAAAAACTAACTAAACATTATTTAAATAGCTCTGGCTACATTGCAAAGTCAAATTATTTTATTAATTTACCATTTTCTTTCCTCAGTTAACATGGGTAACACTCATTAAATACAACATTTAACTCCTATTAAGCATATAAGACACACATGTAGATTCAACTACATGTGCACATATGTGTATATGTGTATATTCATATTCACTCAGAAGATTAACACATATGTATTTTTTTCACAAATAGAACAGCTATAAAAATCTATTAGGTTAAAAAAAGCACTTCTAATCCTTACATGAGGCTTATAATTATGATCATTCACATTTAAGTATTCATTTTCAGTTTTCAGTTAGATGTAGAAATAATTGAATTTTCTCTTTTGCAGCATAACCAAAAACATATTTAGACTTAGATCTTATAAACCTAATTAAATTGATAAGCAAGGTATTGTATTCTCATTACTAGGAAATGCCAATGCTCTGTTAGACTTTCATATAAAAAAGAAAAAGCACTCTTGTCTTTGTTTTCCATTTTTAAATAACAATATGAGGAACAAAGAAATCATCTAACACATTTTCACTGAGAGGTTTTGGTAAAAGCCTAGAACTGTCAGAAACTATTACTACAAATGGAGCCCAGCATTTCAAAGAAAGAAAAAGATTTAATTTGATTTCAAAAGATAAATTGAAATAGAAACCAAGGAGATAGGAACCTTATAATCCTACTAAAACAGAAGAGGCTTTTCATAGTAATTATTTTCATTTTTAATGTACTGCATTTTGAAGGGAAAACAGTATCCACACACCCAGTAAATCCAAGAAAACATCTATATGGAAATTTGAAAGATGATACAGAAAATCATGTGGGCTATTTCAATAACTGGAAGATGTGCTTTCTTTGATGTCCTTGAACATGAATTCTAAAAAGTCTGTTTTATTTTAAACTTTTAAAGATCCTGGGTTCATAATAAACACAGAAGCTTACATAAATTCCTCCAAGATTTTCTTCCTCAGTGATGCTCATTTTTCCCTTAAAAGCAGTTGACATTACTGAGGTACTACAGTTACAGGGCAATGCCAGGGTCACTCTTGGCATGGCTGGTTGCTCCTCTAACTTAAGGAGTTTTCCAATTTCCTTTTTGCCAATCCATTTTGGAAGCAGTCTGTCTGGAGAAGAGATATGAAGAAATCTTTCATCCAAAATAAGAATAAGAATGATAATAAAAATAGGGGATTTGTGAGGGAAGAGAAAGAAAATTTGTTCTGTCATTCTAACATCACCAAGACAGAAAGTATTGACATTTTCCTAATCAGAGGTAGAATTCTAATTTTTACAATTCCCTAAATACCAATCTTTGGAACACAATTTAAAAGGGAGTTAGCTAGCTGCTCCAGAGTTCCTGGGGACTGGCAGGAACTGCAGAGGGCCCTGATCCGCCCACAGGAACCTCCACAGTTGTCCAGCCAAAGGGAGACCAGAGACTGCTACCTCTAGCCACTGGGGAGCCCAAATTCAGGTCAAGAGTCACTCCAGAGACACCAGTGGAGGCAGCCCCACCCAAGGGCAGCCTGGACACGCCCCAGTTCTGCTCCAGAATTCCTGTGGACTGGCAGGAGCCCCAAAGGACCCAGACCCGCTCTCAGGAACCTCCATGGTTGCCCAGCCAAAGGAAGACCAGGGTCTGCTACCTCTAGCCACTGGGGAGCCCAAATTCAGGGCAAGAGTCACTCCAGAGACACCAGCTTGAGGCAGCCCCGTCCAAGGGCAACCTGGGTCCACCTCAGTTCTGCTCCAAAGTTCCTGGGGTCCAGGAGGAGATACAGAGGGCCCAGACCCACCCTCAGGAAACTCCACGGGTGTCCAACTAAGGGTTGACCAGAGTCTGATTGCTACCAGCCACAGAGGAAGGCAAACCCAGGTCAAGAGTGGCCTCCAGAGACCCCAGCGTGAAGAGGCCCCACCCTAGTGCACTCTGGGCCCGCCTCAGATCCGCTCCACAGTTCCTGTGGTCAGGCAAGACAGAAGGCCCAAAACCGCCCTTAAGGAATGCCAGGGTACCCAGTTGAAGGCAGACCAGAGCCTGCTAGCCTCTAGCCCCAGGGGAGTTCACACTCACTGTACGGGTCACACACAGACTCTCCAGCTTGTGACTCTACTTAAGTGAGACCTGAGCCCGCCTCTAGTTCCGCTCCAGAGTTCCTGTTCAGCAGCCGGAGTGCAAAAGAGGGGCAAAACAGCCCTCAGGGGCTGCCTCAGGAGCCCAGGCAAAGCCACTCCCACTGTCCTCTAGAGGTACTTCCACTACCTCCACCACCAACTTTAGTGACAGTAGTGCCCATCTGGGGACACTGAGAGAACAGAAGTAGCTCCAAGGTGAGACACAGGTAATCTGAGTGTCTATACAAGATTATAGGATAGAAGCCACAATACCTCAGATTGTGTATCATCCTTTCTTGAAATACCAATCAACATTAAAGAACAAGGGAAGAAAATGCCCCAAATAAACCTGGATACCACTGTAACAGAATCCATTGACAGCACAGTTGATGAAATGTAAGGAATTCACAATGTACATAATTAAAATGATCAGTGAACTAAAGAATGACGTAAGTGAACAGTTACAGGCAAAAACTGATCAATCCAACAAAGAAATAGGAGAGCAAATAAAGGCAACCATAGATCATTCTAACAGAGATAAGAGCAATTACAAGCAGCAAAAGATTACTTTAAGAGCTAGAGATCATGAAAAAAAAAAAATTCTTGAAATGAAGGAAACAATTAACCAAATAAAAAACTCAATAGAAAACATTACCAACAGACTAGATTACCTGGAAGACAGAACCTCAGATAATGAAGACAAAATATACAATCTTGAAAATAAACTTGACCATACCATGAAGATGGTAAAAAATCATGAACAGAACATACAAGAAATATTGACAGCATCTAAAGACCAAATCAGATTTATTGGGATAGAAGGCACAGCATTGCAAACCAAAGGAATGCACAATCTCTTCAATGAAATATCAGAAAATTTCCCAAATATGAAAAATGAAGAATATCAAAAACAAGAGACTTACAGGACACCAAATATACAAAATTTCAACAGATCTACAGAAAGGCACATTATAATGAAAATGCCCAATATACAGAATAAGGATAGAATTTTAAATGCCGCAAGAGAGAAGAACCAGATTACATATAAGGGAAGACCAATTCAGGTGTCAGATTTTTCAACCCACACCCTAAAAGCCAGATCATCATGGAATAACATATTCCAAGCCCTGAAAGACAATGGATGCCAACCAAGAATCCTATATCCAGCAAAATTGACCTTCAGATTTGATGATAAAATAAAAACCTTCCATGATAAACAAAAGTTAAAAGAATTTACAGCAAGAAAGCCTGCACTACACAGCATTCTTGGCAAAATATTCCATGAGGAGGAAATGATAACCAATAATGGAAATTTACAAAGAGGAACTACACTACAGGAAAGACCATTCAAAAGAGAAAACTCAAGGTAAAAACCAAAAACAAACCAAAATGACTGGAATTACAAATCATATTTCAGTAAAAACCCTGAATGTAAATGGCTTAAATGCACCAATTAAAAGACAGACTGAGACTGTATTAAAAAGAAAAGTCCCAACAATATGCTATCTTCAAGAGACTCATCTCACAGGAAAAGACATCCACAGACTGGAAGTGAAAGGGTGGGAAAAAAATATATCACTCACATGGACCCTGCAAACAAGCAGGAGTTTCCATCCTCATATCAAATAAAGTGGACTTCAAACCAAACATGGTGAAAAGAGATAAAGAAGGTCATTTCATACTTCTTAAGGGAATCATACATCAACAAGATATATCATAAATATCTATGCCCCAAATAATGGAGCTTCTACATATATCAAACAAATCCTTCTCAAATACAAGAATCAGGCCACAACACAATAATACTTGGAGACTTTAACACAGCTCTCTCACCATTGGATAGATCTTCCAAACAAAAACTTAAGAAACCATAGATCAATGAAACTATCAATAATTTAGACTTGACATATAGAGTGTTCCATCCATCAACGAGCAAATACACTTTCTTCTCAGTTGCACATGGATCATTTTCCAAAATAGATCATAGGTTATGTCACAAAGCCAGTCTTAGCAAATACAAAAAAAAATTAGAGATTCTACCCTGCATCCTATCTGACCACAATGGAATAAAATTACAAATCAATGACAGACTAAAAAGCAGTAACTATTCCTTCACCTGGAAACTAAATAATATGTTATTGAATGATGCATGGATAACAGAAGACATCAAGGAAGAGATAAAAAAAATTTTAAAGGCAAATGAAAACTCCAATACAATATATCAAAAGCTTTGGGATGCCATGAAGGCAGTGCTAAGAGGAAAGTTCATAGCACTAAACTCATTCATTAGAAGTAAAAGCCAACAAATAAATGAATTGACTCTTCATCTCAAAGCCTTAGAAAAGAACAAATTAACACCCAAAGAAGTAGAAGACAGGAAATAATCAAAATCAGGGCTGAAATCAGTGAAATTGAAACAAAAGAAACAATTCAAAAAATTTGCAAAACAAAAAGCTGGTTCTTTGAAAAATAAAATTAAAAAAAATAAAACAAACCCTTAGCCACCCTAACGAAAAGGAGGAGAGAGAAAACCCAAATTACTAAAATTCGAGGTGAAAAAGGAAATATGACAGACACTACTGAAATACAGAGGATAATTAGAAACTATTTTGAAAATTTATACTCCAGTAAAATAGAAAACCCTGAAGATACTCACAAATTTCTAGAGGCATATGACTTACCCAAACTGAACCAAGAGGACATACACAACTTAAACAGATCAATTTCAAGCAAGGAAATAGACGAGGCCATCAAGAGCCTTCCAACCAAGAAAAGCCCAGGTCCAGATGGATTCTCAGCTGAGTTCTACAAGACTTTCAAAGAATACATACCAATTCTCCTCAAACTGTTTCATGAAATAGAAAAGGAGGGAACCCTTCCAAACTCATTCTATGAGGCAAGTATCACCCTGATTCCAAAACCAGACAGACACAAAGAAAACTTCAGACCAATATCCCTGATGAACAGATGCAAAAATTCTCAAAATTCTGGCAAATTGCATACAAAAACATATCAAAAATAGTGCACCATGATCAAGTGGGGTTCATTCCAGGGACACAAGGTTAGTTCAACATATGGAAATCAATTAATGTAATACATTACATCAATAGACTTAAAGATAAGAATCATATGATTTTATCAATTGATGCAGAGAAGGCATTTGACAAAATACAACACCCTATTATGCTCAAAACACTAGAAAAACATGGGAGAGAAGGAACATACCTCAACTTTGTAAAAGCTATCTATGCTAAACCCAAGGCCAACATCATCCTAAATGGAGAAAAATTGGAAGCATTCCTTCTGAAAACAGGAACTAGACAGGGATGCCCTCTCTCACCACTGCTATTGAACATAGTCCTGGAAACACTAGCCAGAACAATTAGACAGATGAAAGAAATTAAAGGGATACAAATCGGAAAAGAGGAACTCAAACTATCATTATTTGCAGACGATATGATTCTATACTTAGAGGATCCAAAAAATTCTACCAGAAAACTTTTAGAATAAATGAATTCAGCAAAGTAGCAGGATATAAAATCAACACTCACAAATCAATTGCATTTCTATACATCAGTGATTAACCCTCTGAAAGAGAAATTAGGAAAACTATCTCATTCACAATAGCCTCAAAAAAAAATAAAATACTTGGGAATCAATTTAACAAGAGGTGAAAGACCTCTACAATGCAAACTACAAGACACTGAAGAAATTGAAGACGACCTTAGAAGATGAAATAATCTCCCATGCTCCTGGATAGGCAGAATCAATATTGTCAAAATGGCCATACTTCCCAAAGCGATATATAGATTCAATGCAATCCCAATTAAAATCCCAATGTCATTCCTTATAGAAATAGAAAAGGCAATCATGAAATTCATTTGGAAGAATGAGACCCAGAATAGCCAAAGCAATGCTTAGCAAGAAGAGTGAAGCAGGAGGCATCACAATACCTGACCTCAGATTATACTACAAAGCTATAGTAACAAAAATGGCATAGTACTAGCACCAAAATAGACTTGTAGACCAATGGTATAGAATAGAAGACACAGAGACGAACCCACTTACATACAGTTACCTTATACTAGATAAAGGAGCCAAACATGTACACTGGAGAAAAGATAGCCTCTTCAACAAATGATGCTGGGAAACCTGGAAATTCATATGCAGCAAAATGAAACTAAACCCCTATCTCTCACCATGCACAAAATTCAACTCAAAGTGGATCAAGGACCTGGGAATCAGACCAGAGACCCAACACCTAATAGAAGAAAAAATAGGTCCAAACCTTTGTCATGTTGGATTAGGACCATACTTCCTTAACAAGACTCCTATAGCACAAGTAGTAAAATCAAGAATCAACAAATGGGATGGATTCAAACTCAAAAGCTTCTCAGCAAAAGAAATAATGAAGTGAACAGAGAGCCGACATCCTGGGAACAAACCTTTGCCACACACACATCTGATAGAGCACTAATCTCCAGGATATATAAAGAACTCAAAAAACACCAAAAAAACTAACAACCCAATCAATAAATGTGCCAAACAGCTGAACACAAACTTCACAGAAGAAGATATACAATCCATCAACAGACATATGAAAAAATGTTCAACATCTTTAGCAATCAGAAATGCAAATCAAAACTACCTTAAGATTTCATCTCATGCCAGTCAGAATGGCAATTATCAAGAATACAAACAAGTGTTGGCGAGGTTGTGGGGAAAAAGGCACGCTCATACATTGCTGGTGGAACTGCAAATTGGTACGACCAATCTGGAAAGCAGTATGGAGATTCCTTAGAAAACTTGGAATGGAACCACCATTTGACCCAGCTATCCCACTCCTAGGTCTATACCCAGAAGACTTAAAAACAGCGTACTACAGTGCTGAAGCCGCTTCATTGTTTATAGCAGCTCAATTCACAATAGCTAAACTGTGGAACCAACCAAGATGCCCTTCAATAGATGACTGGATAAAGTGTGGTATATATACACAATGGAATATTACTCAGCAATTAGAGAATAAAATTATGGCATTTGCAGGTAAATGGATGGAGTTGGAGAACATCATGGTAAGTGAAGTAAGCCAATCTCAGAAAACCAAATGCCAAATGTACTCATTGATAAGTGGATGCTGATCCATAATGTGGGAAAGGACATGGGAACAATGGTGGATCTCTGTTCACAGGGGTGTAAGGGGGGAGGGGGCATGGGGACAGCAAAGGTGGTGGAATATGATGGTCATAATAACCCTAACTTTATGTATGACTGCATATATGATGTGATTCTATACAACTTACAACTGGAGAATTGATATGTTATCCTCTATGTACAATGAATCAAATTGCACTGTTAACATGTAAGCCTAAACACATGAAAAATAAAAAAGGAAGTTAGCTATAAAAGCCACCCTATAATCCAAGATAGAAAAAAAGCAAGTGGAATTGAAAAAAATCACTGTAATTGTTTTTCAACTGTATTTTAAAATAATCATCTTTGGATACCAAATATTCAAGTTACCATATTTAAGAATGTTTTTCTCTTCTGCTTACTTGGGAAGAGTGATTATATGACAGATAAAAATCTACAAATATAAGAACATCCTGATATTTTATTGCATAGGAGAGCATGAACAGACCACTTGTTTTAAGCAGAGAAGGACATGATTGTATCAGTCATACCCTATGGCACATTCAGTTCTAAAAATGAAAGAATCTAATTTTTTAATTAAAGATTACTATAATAACTTCCAAGAAGATCACAGAGGCACCTGTCAAGCATACAACCACAGAAGAGGCATTCAGGGAAAAGACACACAGAGCTTAAGGGTGTTTTGGAGGGTAACAAAATTTTCATCAAAAGACAATTGTAAAAAGACTATCCTGATAAATGTAGGTGAGATATGTCCCAAAGTAGAATGGCACAGGGCAACAACAAAGGACACCAGGAAAATGATCAGATGAGCACTCTACCAGGCTGCTATGACCCTTACACTACATCCATGTGAAAGATGAGGTAAGGAGCAACCTTTATGAGTAGCCATCATGTAGCTATTGAACTCAATTACTGGACACCCACCTTGTGCCAGACACCACCCTAAGTGCTTTATGCACATTTCTTCACTTGATCCTCAAATCTATCCTTCAGGGCCTGCAATTGTGGCTCAGCGGTAGCGCGCTTGCCTCGCATGCATGAGGCACTGGGTTCGATCCTCAGCACCACATAAAAATAAAGATATTAAAATCTATCCTTCAGTATAAACATTATTAGCTCATAGATGAAGACACTGAGGCTTGAAGTACTTAAGCAATTTTCTGTCAAGTAATGCCACCACCATTTAGAGCCAGTGATTCTAACTGAATGCAACACTCTATTCTTCCACAATAGCATGCTCTTATGCTCTTTTTCAGAGATAAGTACTATTGCAACATTGATGCCTATAATTACATGTTACATTTCCACATTTTAAAATTTATTAAGCATAAGCATATTTTTTTTTAGTACCAGGTATTGAACCCAAGGGTGCTTGACCACTGAGCCCACATCCCCAGCCCTTTTTATATTTTGAGACAGGGTCTAAGTTGCTCAGAGCTTTGCTAGGTTGCTGAGGTTGACTTTAAACTTGCAGTCCTCCTACCTCAGCCTTCCAAGACACTGGGAATATTTCTCCTCTTAAGTAGTTGTGACACCTTAAGGACACCACTGCAAAATGAAAATCTTCTCCGTCTTCTGAAATTTTAAAGAAATATTCTTCCAATCAAAGGGGAGAAATTCTTCCCTGAAAAGTACTTAAGCAGAAAATGAATGCAAAAGCAGTTTTCCTTCTCCCTTTGAAATTTTTGAAGTAGTCTTCCTATATTTCCTTTATCTCACCCTCTTGACACTTGACACTTTTCAGTGGTCAACATGAAAGTTACAGACATCATAGAACATATGCCATTTTTCTGTTACAGATCTTCGTAAACCTTTTTCAGCAAAACATAGTAGATAACATGTATTAGAGAAACAAGCATTTTCTGTTAATAGGGGAAAAAGCTAGAGAATCTGAAAACAGACTTTTGATCAACAAAAATTGAAAAATAACAGACCTGAAGCCGGGCGTGGTGGCTCACACCTGTAATCCCAGCACTTAGGGAGGCCGAGACAGGAGAATCACGAGTTCAAAGCCAGCCTCAGCAATGGCGAGGTGCTAAGCAACTCAGTGAGACCCTGTCTCTACATAAAACACAAAATAGGGCTGAGGATATGGCTCAGTGGTCAAGTGCCCCTGAGTTCAATCCCCAGTACCAAAAAAAAAAAAATAGATCTGAGTTGGTTTATTGGCAGACATCTTTCTCCAATAGGTTAACGCAAACCACTTTCCATAAATTTAGTATTTAATTCTGCTCCTGTAAGGATAAAAACTATTTAAAATACATGATAATTTTATGGAAAATATGATAATGACAAAGATATAAAATTAACAGTATTCCCAATGCTTTCTGTATATATATAATTAAACTAGATACCACTATTAACTATAATAGCCATTTAAACAATCTTAAAATCTTATTTTCTGAGAGGTATTCCACAAACAAGAAAATGAATAGCCCTATTTCTAAGTAACAAAAAATTTTACAAGTTAGGTTTTCTCTGTTCTCTCAATTCTTGGCTTTCAAAGAAAAAAAATATGGAAGCAAGATCTAATCAAGTTTTCAGAATTACCAATTGCAAATTAGTTTATTATTATGGATCACTGTACAGAGTACAGTTAAAAAGCAAGGGTGCACCCAGATAACTGCAGGGTGCAGCCACAACCTCAAGGGCTGGGGGAGTACAAGGGGAACGCAGGCTTACCAACATTTAGAGGCTCAGAAGAGCAACTGAGGAGAGCTGGAACACAGAACCTGGGAGAGCGAGCATATCAGGATTGATTCTGTTAATACCAGAAGATGCTAGTAGACCAACCACCTGACCTACAGCCCCTTTTCTCACCTGCGTGCTAGTCTTCCTGAGAAGCCAGTGGGCAGGGCGTCTAAGAAATGCACTTTGTAGAATACCAGCATCTGCATCCTACAGTATAGAGGGGCGAGTTTAGGAGTAGTAAACAATAGCAAATACACATACTGGTATAAAAGTGTGTTTTTTGTTTTTTTTTTTTTTTTTTTTAGTGATGCTAGGAATCAAACCCAGGGTCTTATATGTACTACTATGCAAGTACTCTATCATGGAGGTACACCCTAAGCTCCCAATCTACTTTTTAATCTGAATGAGGTTTCAGCTGTCAATTTTACAGAAATTTAAAACAGAAGTTAGTATTGAGTTTTTCCTCATTCTAAAAGGTGTATTAATTTACACATATACTAACTTATTAAAGTATCTAAGAGATACGTTTTCAATTTAAAAATTTTAATAACTATTTACCAATAGTTCCTTTGATGAATTGCAAAATATCAATAATTTATTCATGACTTAAGAAAACTAAAATTTATCATTTGAGTCCTATTGCCCCTGGAGTTTAGTTTCAACTTATATATACATATTTTGTTCACAGAATAGGAAGGAGTAACTAATGAATGATTTCCAGGCACAAAAGTTGTTACATTAGAAATAAATTCTGATAATAGTATCACCAATCTATGACTTCATTTTCCATGGCATGGGTTTCCACAGTCAACTGAGATTTGAAATTAAATGAAAAGTTCCAGAAGTAAACAATTCATAATTTTTAAATGGTACACTATTCTGAGCAATGTAATGAGATCTCACACTGCCAGGTCCCTCCTGGGACATAAGCACCCCTTTATGTATGGTATCCCATGTGTATTCATTAGCCATCATTTAGTGACCATTTAGTTGATCTTGGTTATCAGATCAACATTCATGGTTATCACAGTGCTTGTTTTCAAGCCACACTTTTCCATTTGATAGTGGTCTCAAAGTACAAGAATAATGAGGCTGACAAATCAGAAGATCTAAAAAGAACCGTAAAGTGCTTCCTTTAAATAAAGAGATGAAAGGTCTTATCCTAATAAGGAAAAAAATCATATGTGGAGGTTACTAAACTCTGGTAAGAGTGAACCTTTTATCCATGAAATTGTGAAAATGGAAAAAAATTCAAGCTAGTTTCACTATCACATACCAAACTGCAAAAGTTATAGCCACACTGCCTGATACGTGCCCAATTAAAATGGAAAAGGCATTAAATGTGCAGGTTGAAGAAATGAACAGAAAACACCTTCCAACTGATGGCAAGATGGTGCACCAGAAAGCAGTGTTCCTAATTTATAAATTAAACTTGACTGTAATTATGTATTACAGAAAAAAACAAGGTTTGGTACTATGTGCTGTTTCACATATTCACTGGGGGCACTGGAAATATGCCCTATGGATAATGGTCTACTGTACTTTGCCTACCTCCCTTACTTTTTCCCCAGACTGAGTCTATTCTGTGAGTATAATTTGTCATTTCATCAGTTGAGAAACTATTTAAAGCCACGTAACCTATTTCCTTGAAGTCTCCTCTCAGACCAAAGCTTTTGACCTTGCCATTGATACATTATAAGTCCATAAGTGAATGTGTCCCAAGACAAGAAAGTAAAATGCTTCAACAAGTATGTGAACAATTTAATGTCCTTGTAAAGTCAAAATCTTTTCAACACCTTCTCCAGAAAATATGAGATAATGAAATTTAATCCTCCAAGAATGGATTAGCGACTGTAGAATAATCAGGACAGATGAGTTGGTCTATTAACTAACTTGGCAGTTAATTAGCTTCAGTATCTGTTTAATTCCACTCACCAAAGCCTGCCAAATGAGAATTCTAAAGGTAAGATGATGCATGATTTCCAAAACTCACTCACCCAAGAGGCAACCACACTTCATAATGGGTAAATGCCCTTTACAGTAAAAAAATCCAAACACATTAGACCTTCAGTGATCTCTTCAGTGAAATTTTACACCTCAAAACATTTGGCTGCTACAATATAATTACCATTAATATTAATTCAACTGTTGATTTCTAAACTATTTTTTTCCTAGGGTAATAGAAGAGATTTACTTAAAACTATGCCCAAGAATATAAGCATTTGTATTTTTCTTCCTAAATGAAACTTTCTTTAAAAAAGATTTTACTTCTTTAAAAGCCAGGCAGTTTCTCTGCAGGTAGCTGTACCTTGAAGTAAGTAGGATAACACTTCACACCAAATCTCATGTACAGAATATCAGTCTCAGAGATTTATCTTGTGATAACACAACAGGTAATTTCTCAGTCAGATTTTCTCCTTGCCTCATCCAAATAGGGAGATTAGAAACAAGCATCAGAAGCTTTGATGCTGAGACTATACAATCTTCACCAGGAGGCAAAAGGTAAAATGGTCTAAGGGTCTGTAATTCATTTCATTATAATTACATTTCATTGCCTGTGGCTTCTCCAATAATTAAAAGCACACTGTCAGTATTAAACAAGAGCAATGAGAAAATGTCAGATCCCTCACCAAAGAGACATCAAATTAGAACAAGAAAGACTGTCAAAAGTTTGCTCCCTGAGTGAATACTAGAATATTGGGAGGAAGAGATGAACATCTGAAGTTGTAAAGTGAAATCATCTTGCCAAGATTTTCAAATTTTGTTCATTTTAGGTCAGATGGGAATATTAAAAAAATCTTTATCAGGCACATCTCCAGTGGTTAACATTTCAATATTTGTTGAATGAATAAATCAACAGAAACTGATTCAAATATGACAAATAGTTATACCTGAGTCAGAATGGTATGCCTTCAGATGCAAGGTACTCCTAAGTATTTGGAATAGAATCACTTTTCAAGTTGACACCAGTGCCTTGTTTTCTGGAGACCATATTTTCTCACATTACTTTACCATTGAACTGCAAGCAACAAAAACACTAATTTTACAAGTCCCAGAGCAGAAAGAACAATAATCCTTTCTTAGTGTCAGCAAAAGATTGGCAGGCAGGAATATTCAGAAGGCACATTCTAGACAGAGGGCATGCTAGGCACTCAAAACTGACAGAAACAAAATGAAAGTATTGCAGGCAGAAAATATTCAATTAACAGCCAAGCAATATGCATAATAATGAAAAATTATTTGCTTTTTAAAAATCAAATGTCACCTCACCAAACATCCTACAAGCAGTACTTTATCTACTCTCAACTTTTCATACCCCTTCCTCGAATTCCTGGAAAGAAAGACAAAGCATGGGTTGTTTTGATTTATACCTCACCAATTTAAAAGGAGAATCTGTATACTTCCTCAGACGACTGACATTTTTTTCACCTGGCTTTTCTACAAACATCTTACCAAATCATGCTCTGTAATGAAGGCAGTTGGTTTAAACTCGTTTCAACCAAGGCTTGTGCATCATGGTAAACTAGTGGACCTGCAAGTCAGTGGTTACATCTTTAAATTCCCCTTATTTAAAATTGTTGTGTTTTCCAACATAAATTGTACACAAAACAATTGAAGGGTTTAGGTTTCCAACAGGCAACAAAAGTGCCAAACACCTCAAGTATCCTATATTCTGTCTGAACTAGGTAAGTCATTATTAAATTTTACTTATAAAAATTGGTAAGTAAGAGGAATTGCCTCCTTGGTTTTGAAAACTGAAGCAGATGCTAAGATGTGCTCCTTCCACATGGGGATCTTTATTTAACCAACTGCTGGGAGTGTCCTCTGTTAAATATGCACAGCTTGCAGCTCACTCTTTCCCTGAGATTCACTGCCCTCATCTAACAGGCTCTTCCTTGCCTAGGTCTTATACCCTCCCTGACACACATTTGCCATCAGTGACCGAATGAGCAGTACAGGGGCCCCACCTCCTTGCCTCAATTTAAGACATCTCCAAAACTTCTGCCTACAGGAAAGCATTATTTAGAAAATTTCCTACACACTAATCTTCTCAGAGCTTGTTTCCTGGGAAACCTGACCAAAAATAAGTGGTGCCTCTAATGATCTGAGGAAGCAGAATCTAAAATTAGGATTTCAAATCTGAATCACCCACCAGCAACTGGCCATAAGGATCCCCTGTCTGGCAGTAGGTGGATTGTGGATATTATATGGCATGCCAGGGTGGTGCAACTGTTCAACTTTCACCATGCGAACTGCAATGGGATGGTTGTAACTATACAGATAATGATAGCTCACGGCTTTTTAATATTGCCACTAGGGAAAGACGAAGGCTGAGGATAATTCATCACCAATTTAAGGAAGATCATGAAGCTGAGAGCGCCTCCTTGGTAGTATTTAATATAGATTCACCCCTCCTGCAGCCACAGAACAGAATGTGCTGGGGACCAGGCCAGGAACGATTTTAAAGGTAGTGCAACTCTAGAAACAGTTCAGATTTCAGTGTCAGCAAGTCTGCTATGCCAAGATCAAGGTCCTGTTTTTAGGAATAGGACTCAGATTTGAGATCAGGATGTCAGGATCAATGTGCTCAAAAATCTTTAAAGCCTGGATTCCTCTGATGCCACTAAACTTGCAAAATATTCCCACTCTTCCCTATTAAAGGCTAATGCTCCCTCTTGCTTAAAGATAATAAAGCAACTTATGCTAAATGGTCCTCCTGAAGAAAAAGGACTAACTGTGTAAGGAGTTGCAGGATCTAGCCAAAATGTAGCAACAGGAATCAAATCACTTACATGGGGATGAATATTTAGGATGTTGGGTAGCAAGAAACAGAACATAAAAGTGAATAAGGAGGTTCTACACAGTATTCTCCCATGATGCATTATTTAACACCTTGGATAAAACCCTGGTTGATGATGCTAACAGCATTTTAGGATGGTTTGGAAGGCAGGGAAAAAAATCCATAGTTCATGTTATCTAATGAGAAACCCTAGAAGTGCTGCGGTAGAGGAAAGAATAGATTTAGAGTGATTCATGACCAAATTGAGACAAAGTATGGAGGCTCAGAGAAGTCGGCATGCTAATGTGAATATACTACAGCAGGTCAAAACCCCCATTAGCTGACTAGATTCCTAGAAGTCTTCAAAGACATTGCATTCACCAAGGCAATAAGGAAGTTGCCTTGGGAAGTTTGTGCTTCACATGACTGCAACTTTAGGCTCCATGGATCTATACCCTTGTACCCACCATGAAACAGCAAGAATTCCATGATCTGATCATCAAAATAGAGTCAAGAAAGAATATATTTGGCATATAGGTAGTCCAATGATGCCTGCTGGCACTATCCTACCCAATTTGACAAAAAAAAAAAAAAAAAAAATGGGCAAGTGAAGTAGCCATGCACCAAGAAAAGCACCCCCAAGGATCATTTGGTTACTCTACCCATAAGCCAATAGAGCTGTTAGCTGAAGATACAAAGAATCTAGAATAACAGAAGCATGATTTTTTCCCAAAGTCAGCTACAGGAACAGGAACTATACTATGTCCCATAAATTTCCTTTTGGCAATTTCCACAGTAAAAGAGATAAACTAGAATTTTGGAGGAGCAGTTCTCAGATGAAGCAAACTTACTACCAGATCAAATGGACTTAAGCAGTGCTGTGATGGATGCACTGGTACAATCACAAGATGCTCCCTTCAGGACCCAGCCATTCATTCAGGACCCAGCCATTCATTCAGGCATTATTTCCCATGGAGAGTTCACAGCTGAGTCCTTCTCTGGGAATTTTTATGTACTTATAGGAACTTCCTCATTCAAGATTACCTTTGTTCCCCACAGGTTAATGATGGGTTGATCCAGGTGTACAGATGTCTGGCCTCCTACTTCATCTCAAGACAACTCTAAACAACACCATTCAGTGTTCACCTGTAATGAGCTGAGACCAGTGCTGCTCAATTTCTTCCTCTGCTCAATCTTGGTCTCTTCATTCTCTCCAAAACCTGTTGCTAAGAGCATCCCATAACAAACTCTGCACAAAACTATTTCAAAGTTTTCTTGGGAGAAAACCCAACAAAGACAAAATGATGATGACCACAACTTCACAGTTTGTATCTCATAGTTCCCACAGTATTTGTTACCTCATTACATTTGCATCACAATTCCAAGAGATGGAATAGCTATTATTATTCCTACTTCATAAATGATAAAACTCAGTTTCAAGGGGACTGAATTAATTCCCCAAACACACAGGAAAAAACTTGTTATTTATATTCTGTCTCATTTCAGAAAAATGAAAGTGGCCCAGATTTATGGAATAATAGTTAGGGCTGACCGTGGGTCTTTTAAATGCAAGTATTCTGATTTCTACTTCAGTGCACCAAAAAATAACAATGATAACAGTGTAACTTACATGACAGAACTGGCCAGTTTACTTATATGGTTAAGTGATTCATTCCAAAAAGTTACATAACCAAAGGCAAAGTCACTTACAATTACTAACCCAATTTTCAAGGAGCAGATAAATTAAAATGAGCTAGCACTGCATTACAGTTGAGAAGCTTATTCAAAACCAACTTCTTCACACATCTCTAGGAAGCATTAATCATCCTTAAACACATAAAGCACCACAGAGCCCAATAGTGGATTCACATATGAGGCTGGAAGACCATCATCCACCTGGACAATGCCTGCCCATTCTCTGAGGCACCCCTGCCCCAGTGTTGGCTAGTATGCCTCTTCATTGTTTTAAGTCAGATCATTCCAAGTTTGAAATATAAATGCAGATTAAAAGAAAATCTTCATTTTTATGATGAAATGAAGCAATAGATAGTTTTAATGCATAGAGATGCCACCTTTAAAGGAGAACTTCTGGGCCTGTCATTGTAAGAGTCACTCTTTGGCTTGACAAGCACAGGGAAGGCATTCCTGCAGGAGTGCCATCCCCTCACTACTCAGTTTAGAAGGACAGATTCTTTCCAGTGGCTATTATAGCAAAAGCTGGTATGGAACCAGTCTCCTGGAATGTCTCAGAACCCAAGGTGCATTTTTTAAAGTCAAAGTCTTTTTAATTTATATTTTTGTAATGAATCTCTATCCTTCAAATGCAGATTTTATTTTTAAAAACAGAAAAGATATTTGAGCCAAATATGTTGAATAAACAAGTTTTTACGTAATGTGGCAAGAAGATCCTGTGGGTAATTTTCAAAACTGCTAATTCTATGTGAAGCATAAGAATAGAAGTCACATAGTCTAGAAGTCTTTAGAAAGGAAGACTATCCCTTGAGTGCAGAAACCCAAAAGTAGGCATAAATTCTGTGTTCAAAGGAAAGCTCATCTCTTCCCTCCCTGAAACTTGAATGGTATTTACTATAAATTAGGGGAAGGGAGAACACTTATTTAGTTCCTTCATTACACTCAGATACATAAAGAGCAGATGATGAGAGTTCCAGCAACTTTTTTTTTTATTTTTATTTTTTGGTAGCAGGTATTGAACTTAGGGGAACTTGACCACTGAGCCACATCCCCAGCCCTATTTTGTATTTTATGTAGAGACAGGGTCTCATTGAGTTGCTTAGTGCCTCACTGTTGCTGAGGCTGGCTTTGAACTCGCAATTCTCCTGTCTCAGCCTCCCAAAGTACAGGGATTATAAGCGTGCACCACCGCACCCAGCCCGGCACTAAGGGAATCTGTAAGGATTGTGAAGAATTCTGGAAAACTTTTCACTGTTCCCTGTTTATTATTTCCTGTTTGCTTTCCTAAAGCATGGGAATAGCAGTCTAACAGCAGAAGGAAGGATTTGTAAGAAGAGAACCTGAGGGATTAGACCGAATGCTAGCAGCAACCCAAAAATGGGCCGACAAGTTTCATCCCAGAGTCTGGTACAAACAAAGCAGGAGATAAGGGTGTGCAAAGAAAGGAGGGAGGACTGGAAGGAGAGGGAGGCAATCAGCCATTATTTATGCTCCTCCAGCCTAGAGGTGGCACCAGATCACTTATCTCTTGAGCACCCCTCTCTCATTTAATTAAAACATTTGAAAATAGTCTCTATCTTCTAATTCAGTGATCTATCTGTATCCAAAAGTGTATTTTGCAAATACTGAACATGATAAACGTTTTTGTGTGACTTAAAATTTCACCCTAGAAATATGTATTTACTCAAACTATTATCAATTTATCATCTGTGTGGCTATAGTAGGATGTCTTAATTGGAATACATTTCTCATCAGTTTGTGATTTTTATCTTAACTCATTCTTTAGATAATGCCATGAAACCCCCTTGGAAGTTTAATCAAACGTGTGCTTTTTTCAGCACTATAGCAAATCTCTCAGTAGATGAGTTAGGGAGTCAACTGAGCATTTGGTTGTAACAGATCCTAAAAGTAACTTAGGCATAGCCAATGTACCCTCATAAAAATTACTTATAACTCGTGTTCCACAGAGCTTCTAGGTATTAAAAGAGTTGTGTATTACTGATGAGGTGGGGAACAGATGTGCATGTTTGCCAGAGGTGTGATGAGCCAAGATAATGGTCCTGTACTGAAGTGCAACTGAACATTACAGATGCTAAATTAGCCGCTTCACACATTTCTAACTTGCTATGTTGAACAAGTGGGCAAAGAGACACAAGCATGACCGTATACCTCTTCTCTGAAGCAATTCTGTTTCATCTCTAGTATAGAATGCCAGTTATCTTATTCTGTAACTTTGTTTTGGAAGAAACAAACTAAGTTATTGCCATCTAAAGTTAAAGGCAAAAATAAACATTTTGAAATTGTCTGGGAAAGATAGTTCCATCATCTGTTTTGATTTCTTCATTTCCCAATATTAATAACTTTTACTGTTTATTTTCAAATTCTGATTCACAGATTTAAAAAAGAACACCTCAATGACATATATATACTATGATTACCAGTGAAGGAAGTGAAAATTTAATTGTCTATTTTTCTACAATATCAGGACCAAATGAAAGAGGTATATAAGTGATTTCAATGTATCTCAGTGAACATCAATATTTTGTCAAAGTCCCTTAATCCCAGAACATAAAACAAAAAAAGTTTTGTCCTGCTAGATTTTTTAATGAGGAAATATAAGTGGCATTTAATTATACTCATGTTCTTTCCAAGAGAATGTGTTGAAGTCCTCGGAAAAACTTTAGGTAATCACTGTTCTTATTCTCTGGGGTTTTGAGGATCACTGAACTCTATTCATTAAAACTAAAACTGTCCTAATTCTACAGCATCCCAAAGGTTCAAGTTCACTGAATCACATTTACATTTGGATGTCTAATTTTTATGTTAGCCTATTTATCTTCTAAATAAGTATTGCAATCCAGTAGTACAATTAGAACATTCAATGACAAGGACAACATACTTTAGATTTCAGATGCATTGTCAGATAATTTTCTTCTATGAGGTGGGTATTTATTATTCAGGAAGAATTAAGGATTCTGAATTTGTCATACACTAGCAGGTAAAGTAGTTCACCTCCTACCATGGAGGCTTAAGGGGAAGGAAGTGCCCCTCCCTCTCTCTAAATTCTTAAGACGCAGGAATGGGAAGCAGTTCAGCCACTCAGACATCCAGTATTCTTTCCCTAGACTCAAAATTTTGAGGGAGATATATAACAACACAGGACAAGTTCAAAAATCAGTCACTGCAGAACTGGTAGTGGTAAGAGGTCATCAGAAGTGGGGGCCCAGTCACAGCAACTTCAGAAGTGAATGGGGCTTCCAGGTGTAGCTTTCTAAGGACACACTTCTAGTGGATGAGGTGACCCAGGTGTGGCTTCTAGTGTCTGCTTGTTTGAGTCAGACTTTCTGCCTTCCTAGTGATACTGTGAGATACCTATTTCTAATAAGTTTCTTTTTAGCTTAAAGTTATACAGTCAATTTCTGTTACTGGCAACCAGGAACCCTGATAGGCATAGTCTTGGAAAATAAGTATTTTTTTCGTCTTTCATAGTATTTCCTCTTTTGTATGTTGAAGTAATATTTTCAATCTTGGTTTGCTTGAGGTTCTACCCCACTGGCCTTGGTAACACAAGCTTTGATCTCTAGATTTTCTATTTTAAGTATTCAAATATCCCTCCAGTCTTCATTTTATTTTTTTGTTTCCTAAAATGTGGCTTTCTCTTGTATGAGAATTATATATGTGTATTTTTCCATATTTTAAATGTTTTCAAATTTTAATAGAAAAAAACCTTAAGATTACTCCCTCTCCTTTATAAATTGTGTTACCCTAATAATAGTTTCCACATTCCAGTTTCTCCCTAGTTTGTTCCCTCATTTTTTATGAAGATGGCAGTGGATTATCTATTTAAATGATTTTTATGATCTTTACCTTATTTTATCATGTAATATAACTGGCTAGTTTAAAAAAAGATAAAGCATTTCCTAAGTCGTATTCCACAGACGTTTCCAGAAATAAGTATAGTAAACCTTAATTTAATGAAACGACAAAAAAGGTAAGCAGGTCATCTCTGTAGCCCTTCTCAGAATGCTCAGTACACTAATATGCTTTGTGAATCCCTCAGAGAAACACAATACAGGACATTTCCTAGGATTCTCTTCTCTGCTGGTGGGAACTTTTTGCCCAGAGCACTTTCCTTTATGGTTCCTTGGAACATGGTTTATAAAATGCTGCACTGAAGAGACTTTTCTTGAATGCAAATAAAATCATTTCACTTCCTGTGTAAACTCTTCAATCACCAATATTAGTTGATGAATGATAATAGCAGAAGTCAGCAAACTGTAGCCTATAGGCAAAATTCACCTGCTCTGTTTTGTGTAGTCTGTGAACAAAGAATTGCTTTCACTTTATTTAAGGTTTTTTAAAAATAAAAAGAACACAACATATGGAAATCAAATGCAATTCATCATGTCAATAGACTTAAAAAGAAGAATCATGATTTTATCAATTGATGCAGAGAAGGCATCTGACAAAATACAGCACCCTTTCATGTCCAAAACACTAGAAAAACTAGGGATAGTAGAAACATACCTCAACACTGTAAAATCTATCTATGCTAAACCCAAGGCCAACATCATCCTAAATGGAGAAAAATTAGAAGCATTCCCTGGAAAAAACAGGAACAAGATAGGATGCCCTCTCTCACCATTTCTATTCAACATAGTCCTTCAAACTCTAGCCAGAGCAATTAGACAAAAGAAATTAAAGGGATATGAATAAAAGAACTTAAACTATCTTGCCAGAGAATCCAAAAAATTCCACCAGAAAACTTCTAGAATGAATTCAGCAAAGTAAAAGGATATGAAATCAATATTCATAAATCAAATGCATTTCTATACATAGTGATGAATCCTCTGAAAGAGAAATTAGAAAAATTACCTCATTCACAGTAGCCTCAAAAAAATAAAATACTTGGGAATCAATAACAAAGGTGAAAGACCTCTATAATGAAAATTGCAGAACACGAAAGAAATTGATGAAGATGTTAGAAGATGGAAAGATCTCTCATCCCCTTGCTAGGCAGAATATTTTCAAAATAGCCATACTTCCCAAAGCATTATACAGATTCAATGTAATTCCAATTAAAATCTCAATGTCATTCCTTATAGAAATAGAAAAAGCAGTCATGAATTCATTTGGCAAAATAAGAGACCCAGAATAGCCAAAGCAATCCTTAGCAAGAACATTGAAGCAGAAGGTATCACAATACCAGAAAAACTATACTACAAACCTATAAGTAACAAAAGCAGCATGGGATTGGCACCAAAATAGACATGTAGACCAATGGTACAGAATAGAAGACACAGAGGGTAATTCACAGAAATACCGCTATCTCATACTAGACAAAGGTGCCAGAAACATACATTGGAGAAGAGAACTTCAACAAATCGTGCTGGGAAAACTAGAAATCCATATGCAGCAAAATGAAACTAAACCCCTATGTCACCATGCAAAAAACAATTCAAAGCCAATCAAGAACCTGGGAACTAGACCAGAGATCCTATACCTAATAGAAGAAAAAGTACGCCCAAATCATCTTCATGTCAGATTAGGCCCTGATTTCTTTAACAAGACTCCTAAAGCTCAAGAAATAAAATCAATAAATAAAATCACTCCTAAAGCTCAAGAAATAGAAGCAATAAATAGGATAGATTCAAACTAAAAGGCATATTCTCAGCAAAACAATGAGGTGAAGATGGAGCCTACATTTGGGGAGCAAATTTTTGCCACATGCGTATCAGACACAGCACTAATCTCCAGGATATATAAAGAACTCAGCAAGCTTACCACCACAACAACCACCCAATCAAATGGGCTAAGGAGCTTCTCAGAAGATATACAATTGATCAACAGAAATATGAAAAAATGTTCAACATCTCTAGCAATTAGAAATGCAAATCAAAACGAAGATTTCATCTCACTCCAATCAGAATAGCAGTTATCAAGAATACAAGCAGCAATAAATGTTGGCGAGGATGTGGGGAAAAATGCACGCTCATACATTGCTGGTGGGACTGCAATTGGTGCAACCACTCTGGATAGCAGTATGGAGATTCCTCAGGAAACTTTGAATGGAACCACCATTTTACCCAGCTATCCCATTTCTCAGTCTATACCCTAAAGACTTAAAAACAGTATACTACAGTAATGCAGCCACGTCAACGTTTATAGCAGCACAATTCACAACTGTTAAACTGTAGAAGCAACCTAGATGTCCCTCAATAGATGAATGGATAAAGAAACTGTGGTATATATACACAATGGATTACTACTCAGCAATAAAGAGAATAAAATTATGTCATTTTCAGGTAAATGGATGGAGTTGGAGAATATCATACTAAGCAAAGTAAGCCAATCCCAAAAAATCAAAGGCTGAATGTTCTCTCTGATAAGCGGATGCTGATCCATAATGAGGGGTGTGGGCACGGGAAGAATGGAGGAATTTTGATTGGGCAAAGGGGAGGTGCGGGAGGGGATAAGGCATGGGGGCAGAAATGATGTTGGAATGAGATGAACATCATTACCCTAGGTACATATATGATTGCACATATGGTACAATGCTTTATTGTGTACAGCCAGAGAAAAGTTGTGCTGCATTTGTGTACAATGAATCAAAATGTATTCTGCTGTCTTATATACCTAATTAGAAAAAATAAATTTAAAAATCAAAATATTGGTTCATGATGTGGAAATTATATAAAATTCAAATTTCAGTGCCTATAAATTAAGTTTCATTGGAATACAGCCATACTCATTCAAATGACCCATGATTTGTTTTATGTTACAATGACAAAGTTGAGTCACTGTGAGGAAGACTCAGTTCTGGTTTATTTATAGACCAAAAGATCAGTTTACTGCTAATGAGGGATACTAAAATGAATGGCCCATATCACCTATGCATTTACTGCCTGGCTTTATTGCAGAAAAGATGTGCCAATTCTTATGCAATAGGATAAACAAAGTCTAATTCCCTTACCAGAGAAAAGACGACCTGCTAAAATGTATCCCCACCTACCTACACAGATTAACCTTCCATATACCACCACCTGTATCTAAAACCCAGAAGAATGGCTTAAAGTTATCCTAACTACGTGCAAATTATGTTAATTTTTAACAGATTTGTAAGTTGTTTTCTTTGTAAGAGCCATTCAATAGTCAAAAAATTTTTGAATGTCATTTTTCTGTAACAAAAACATTTAGTTCCATTTTAAAAAGGAAATTTCTCATTTCAAAAGCACTATATTTTGAGTTTTGTCAAAGAAATGACTTCACCAGATGTTTGAGGGTTCTCATGTACACATTTGTGCCTTCAAGGATAAATTTATTGACTGTATTTACTGGAAAACGGCCCTACCACAAAGGGAATGTAAATTTTATGTTGAAAAATTTATTGCACATTTTTTCCTCTAAGGAAATTTAGTGCTAAATTAATTCTTTAAATTATTGATTAAAGGGGCCAAGAGTTTTTGATGAAGTTTCCAAATATCCCTTACCTACAAGATCATTTTGATACAGAATAAAAACCATAGGCAAAGAACAGCAAACTGTGCATAAATGGAAGGAAACTACTCAGCATTTCTATATGACTATATGGCTCACCTACTTGCTATGTGTTGTTTCATACAGGAATCTTTTGGGGGTTTTTTTGTTTTGTTTTGTGTGTCTGTGTGGTACTGGGGATAGAATGCAGGGCTTTGTGCATGTGAGGCAAGCACTCTACCGACTGAGCTATATCCCCAGCCCTCCATAGAGGAATCTTAAGACTCAGGTTCTGAGCCCAGTGGTAGCCCCTTTGTGGCATTTTCTTCAGATATTAGAAATGAGCCAAACACTTACATGCAGGTCAGAGCATAAAAGTAACAATGAAACATTCTTAATGGAGAAATACCAGACATTTATGCTTCTAGCATTTTTCAATGTGTTTTCCTGACAGAAAGCTCAAACACAGTATTTTTCAGTTAAAAAATACTTGGAAGCCCAAAATTTATTTTTAAAACAGAAGTTTACCAATCTCATCCTACATCCATTAAACTGGAAAATAGTACTCCCGAAATTCTGGATGAGAATCCAGAAAAGGGAGCAAGGTACAAAAGCCCATCGCTTCTTAGAATTGTATGTATAAAAAACTAGGTAACAAGCTTTCTCTTAACTCAAATGACAAACACGCCACTTAGCCTTTCTCATATCGTTGAGGCTTCTCATTTGCAAAGTTATGGAAAAGGAATTCTGGAAGAATTTTCAAAGAAAGTAGTAGGCACAGACCAACTCCTTAAGGATTCTTAACAAGACAAGGGAGGGGTATTGCATGTATGGGAGTCTGTCCCTCTCTCCAGTTGTACTTCTGCCCCTGCTCAGTTTGCATGCCTGTTACACTCATGTCCTATGACTGGACTTCCATAGCTCCCAGGAATGACAAACCACCTATGTGTTTAAAACCAGTCCTATGCTTGCTATTCATTCATTCAAATATATCAAAAGCCTTTCAATAAATACTAGGCTAGTCATTTCTAAGACTTGGAAAGTGTATTCTATACAGAAGATACTTATCTAGAACCTTAAGAGGGCTCTAAGTAAGTAGATACATATATACTATAGCCAGGTCAAGCAAAGAAAAAAATAGTGCTAGTAAACACCTAAGAAACAGTCATGTTTTTTTCATTCAGGGCAATAAAGTAGAGTACATGTTCTATTCCATTTTTGGAAGTATTTCTTCATTAATGGTGATGGCATGGGTAATAGAGTATACACAGTTAGAAGCCAATGAAATAATGAAAAACAATGAATCGGCCCTGGAAGTTTGCAAAGCATATTTTGCAATTACACCTATTCTGTTGAAGAGTAAAGACTATCAGAACAAAGTTGTTCTGTTTTAGAAGATATACAAAATAGTCTCCTGTAATTAAGAAAATATAGATGTTACTAAGGTTTCCACGTAACAAAGTAACCATATATTCACATACTAATAGTGTATTTATTCAGTTAATAAACCCTTACTGGGTGCTATACTGTGCAGGACTTGATCAAAGGACACAATTACACTAACTCCTCCTTTCAGAAGTCAGAGTCTAGAATAATGTAATGTGGCACAGGAGAGCTATAGACAAAAAGCATCAATTTTAGAAAGAAAGGAAATGAGAGTATCAGGGAAAAAAGGAGAAGTAAAATGGAAAAAAGCATAAATAATATTTAATTGGAAACTTAGGAAGTCTCAAGGCTCAGTTAAATTCCTGGGGCACTGAATTGACAGGCATAGAGAAAAGGAAACAGAGGGATCATTTCCACTTACTAGTCTCATATCACATTCTTGCATTTGTTAATCCTCTACAGAGAAACTGGACAAATTTAATCCATCTACATTTCCTTTAGACAGGCAATATGATTTCTAGCAGTGTAGTCAAATATAATCACGAATTCACCTACAAGGAAAACCATCAGTTTGTCATGAAGAGATTTTGCTTTTACCTATAAAACATTACAGTAAAATGAACTGAGAACTCTTGACCACAAAGAGAATAGTGTGATTCACTTGAGCTTAAATTCAAAAATTGTGTATTTTTGCTCTAATTTTTAAAGAAGTTTTTGTTTATTCCATTTCTATCAGCCACATACATTTCCCAAAACTCACAATATAGAGTAAACAGAACCATATAGACTTAACACAAAGAAACTAGTTCAAAGTAGTTCAGTCTACTAAGGACTTAACCTCAAAGGAATTAATGCTAAAGCATTAATTTTTTCAACATTGTTGTTTTAACTAGAATTCACTTTTTCAGGGAACTATAAAGATTTTTCTACCTCAACTGTGTGACCAACAAATGAACTTAGTAATTAAACTATTTATTTATATCATGCTTATAGTATCATAGAATTTTGACTTAGACTTTTAACTGCTAGAATATACATGCTTGATTACTACTTTAAAATATGCTCTATCTCCATTGAGACTTCAACAGCCATTTAAGCGCTCCTCAACAGCCAGGATAAAGGTACGCTAACAAGCCATGAAATACCTATGACTACATACACAGCCTGTACTGTTCTGTTGCTAAGTAGATGCCATTGCCACAATGAGAATGGGGCTAAGCAAAGCATTTGGGCTACAGAGGAAGATATATTAACTTGTTCATTGAGCCTGGAAGAAAAATTTCTCTAGTGGGGTACTATTTTGAAATTCACCATATCCAAATGCTCATTTCAAACAATTGGAATTTTAAACATCTTTCTATCCCTGCAGCATCACCTTTCAACTAAGAGTGCATTAGTCAATCTGTGGAAAAATCATCTATGAGATAGAGCAGCGTTAGACATAATGTTTAAATCTTCTGAAGAAGGTACTGGAATACAAGGAGGCCAAATCCATGACATCCTTTCCCCACATTCTGAACCAATTGAAAAATAAATGCATAAGAAACATGGGAGTCCCAAATTCCATCTTTATCACTAACCAAAAGATAGTAGCTTTGTGTGAAAGCCTGAGGTCTAAACACTCCCACCCTCCATATCTGTCCTTAAACAGACAACCTTCAGGGAAGTTTGAGCCTGCAGAACAAAACATATCCCCAAGTTACTGTTTCCTCTGGTCCAGAGTGGAAAGAGAAGGGGAAAACTCCTTTCATTTAGGACTGCTGATAGGTTAGCTCCTGACAATTGATAAATGTAGATCAATACTGCTACCTGCCAGCCAGATAGTTCAATCAATCCTGAGTGGGTAGAGCAAGTGACCAGGCCTGTTTAGGGGAAATTCCTCCTCAGAGAAACCAGAATTGTGAACAAGGACCTCATACTACAGTTCACAAGCACCAAAATGCAGTGGATTCTATAGCACCACATGGGCATTACTGGGAAAACTTACACAATAATGGTCAGAAAAGAGACCCCAGGCCTCCATTATTCCATCAGTACACAAAGAAGCAAACAGGACCAAGGTCCACTGCTGTACATGCTCCCAGCACTCTCCCTCCAGGGGAAAGACCCCCACCCCACCATGCTTCTCTTCCTACAGGGCCAACAGTAGAACAACTTTGGGTATGCCAGCTATTTGCAGGAGTCACAACTTGGAGATCATGCCTCCAGGTACAGACCCTACTGACAAAACAAAGCAATCTACCAATCCCTTAGGATACTAAATTTGGGTATGTCCCCCTCCCATGCTGGATTATGGGGAACAACTGGTCTTACCCAAAGTCCAAACTACCCAAAGTGAACTCATTTGTCTTATCACAAATTCCTTTTTTAGGGATTATATAAAAGAAAGTTACCAAGTTTTCTTGCTATTATTTTTAGATATTCTGAACATTTAAAACATACTTGATGGGATAGCATTTAATAGGAATGCTAAAACAAACCAAAAATAACCCAGAAAATAAAATGCTTTCTTGCAATAGAAATGCATTTCAGAATTTTCACAATGAATTGTTCTACATACGTGAAGAAGCTTAAGAGTAATGAATTAGTAGGTTCTACTCAGCTCTAACTGAATTGGTTTACAATTTTCTTGGGGGAGAGGGGAAGGGATGAGACTAAGAAAAAGTGAGCAGGCTTGAAATGGGGAGATCTTGTCCCTTTCATAAAACTGTAATCTTTCAAAGGAAAGATAAACAATTGGTATCTATTCACATAAGTAAATTTATAATATGTGGTCTAATAGAGATGTGTTCCAAAAACGATATATGTAATACTAGAAAAGAAATTTCTCATTAATGGTGAATACTCATTGGCTAGCAAATTCTCATTATTGCTATTCAATGGAAAATACATTTAATAGTATAATCACCTCAATTAATTCTTCAATCATTTATCACAGTGTAACAGCTGCCGAAGCAGGCTCATAGTTTATTAAAACATAGGGCTCATTCACTTTCACACAACAGTGAGCTGCTTAGACTGTTATACAATCATAAGTAATGCCATTCATATATCCACTTAATTACATCTATTCAATTAGGAAAACCACAGAGCAGGATGGCCCAGAAATGCCAGTTACTCAGAGAAATTGAAAGCAATTTCTGATGTTGTTCTGTCGCCCTTCATTTCCTATTTTTGTATTACCCATTTTTTTCTTTTTTCTCATTCATCATACATCTACTGCTGTCCTTTTTCTTCCTCTGTCAAGGATTCCACTGCTTATGTAATATGGTGAACTGATAAAAAAAAACAATATCAACATCCCCTTCACTAGAATATGAAAGATCCCACTAGGAAAGAGCATGAGAAACTACAAAACCGGGGTGAAAAAGGAGACCTTCAGAGGGCAGAGGACAATAGTGGATGTATGGGTAGGTCCTGCGCTCCACTTCCACCATAGAGCTAACAAGAGCGGGGAAAACAAACCTGATCAGGCCTTTGAGGAATAAAGGGCTCCCACAACCCTGCTGCATATCAAAACAAAGGTTGCATAAACATTTTTAGCCTACTGCCATGCTTCTCTCTCACTCTCTCACTCACACACACACACACACACACACACACACACACACACGGGCTCTTGGTTCTGCCCAGCCCTGCTCTAGGGAGACGCTCCAAGGAGAGAACAGTAACACCATGTGCCTGATGTTAATGTCAGTCACCAACCAAAACTTTACACTATTCAAAACTCAGGAAAATGTTCAGAGTCACTGTGGTTTTTACACATTATAAACAAATGGGGACTTAAAGTTTCAGATCTACATCTTTTTAAAAAGCTTAGTAAGATTATTGCTAAGTTATTTAGATAACATAAATTTTATTGTCATTTTCATGCTAACCATTACTTTGTGATTTATGTCATTACCTAACAATGTTTCAAAGGTTCCTAGAACTAATGGGGCAAAAATGTCTTTAACAATGACATAAAAATATCAAATTTGCACTTTAAGATTTTCTATCTTTGCATGCATGTCAACAGCTACATAAACACTGATTTTAGCATTATAAAAAAAGAAAAAAATAAGTTTTGCCTTGTATCTTTTTGTAAATATTCATTTTATACTATACTACCTAAGAACTACACAGTGCTCTTGGAGAAATTCATACTTTAGATCTTGCTTTTTCCCCGAGCTTCTGTTTTTCATTTACATCAGAATGATAATAGAGCAGATGTTAAGTCATTCCCAGACTTTGCAGATATTTTCTAAGTTCAGTACAAAAATATGAAAATTGTCTTTTTTGAAGGATATTAAATCTTAGAACTTAAAAATATCAAAAGTGACCAGTAGTAGTCATTTCAAGATGGTGGAATAGAAAAGATCACTTTTCTGGCCACTCCATGGGTGAAACCAAGAAAGCAGACAGGCAGCTTTTCACCAAGGTGAGCGAGCATAAAAAACAAAGGTGGGGGGGCCTTTACTGGAATTTAATACTGGACACTCAAAGCAGATTGGAGACTCAAGAGGTTGGATATAATAAGGAAGAAATCCCCAGTGCCACAGCCCCTGCCATAGCCAGAGGCACCACCCAAAGCAGTTTCTCCACAAGCAAAGTGAGGGGATAAGAGAATTAAAGGAACCCACATTTTTAGGAGAGCTGAGGAATGTCTGGATATGGCAAGTTTAAAGATCAAAGACACTGCCTGACCAAACTGAAAGTCATGTTGAACAATATCCTTGTATGGGGAAGAAACCACATCTCTCCCGGTGTTGTGCAGAGGACAATTAGAATTTAAAAAAAAAAATGCCAAGGTGAAACAGTTTACTAAATGAAAAATTTGGAGCACAAATAAATAACATACAAACTGATCTAAATTATATAAAAATAAATTTAAACTTAAGCAAAAGAAACCTAAAGAAGCTATGGAACTAAAAAAATATAATTTAGACTTAGACATATATAGAATAGTTCATTCATCAAGGACTTTTTTCTCAGCAGCACATGGATCCCTCTCTAAAATAGACTATCTTAGAACACAAAGCAAATACAAAAAGTAGAGATAATACCTTGCATTCTATCAGATCTCAATGGAATTGTTAGAAATCAATGATAAAGTAAAAAATAGAAGCTACTCTAACACCTAGAGACTAAATATGATGCTACTGCCAATGAATAGCAGAAGAAATCAGGGATGAAATAAAACAATATTTAGAGGTAAATGAGACTAGCAATACAACATACCAAAATCTCTGGGACACTATGAAGGCAGTCCTAAGAGAAAAGTTCAGTGCATTGAGCACATTCTTTAAAAGAATAGTAAGTCACCAAATAAATTACCTACCATTACATCTCAAAGCCCCATAAAAAGAACAACCCAACACCAAAAGCAGAAGGCAGGAAATAATTAAAATCAGAGCTGAAATCAATGAAATTGAAACAAAACAATCCAAACATCTTCTAATTTTATCTTTCAATTCTTGAAAAATACCATTTTCAAGAGTATCCAATCAATTGCCATCTACTTATGGATTTTTGAACTCCCCTTACACTTTTGATTTCTAGTTTTATTCTATGAAGTTTAGAAATTAATTTTAATATTTTCATATCTATTAACCTGTTTTATTCCCTACAATTTGGTCTATCCAGTATAATATTCCCTTTGCTATTCAGATCATTGAATATATAAATCTAATTGGTTTAAAATATTTTTCCAAGTCTTGTTTTGAGACTGTTTTATATGACTTTCTTTGCAGTAAGTGAGGATTGGTGTCTCAGTATGAGTCTTGCTTTCTATTTCTTCATTCAATTCTTTCCTTTTTATATTTTGAAAGTATGATATGAGTTTCAAGTATATATACACTCTTGATTGGTGTTTTATAATAATGCATTTATAATCAAATAAATTTCTAGAAGTGAAAAAAATCTGACTAGCAGGAACCAAAGCCTAGATATTCTTTTCAAGTGTTCTACACCTTAGATTTTTTGGAAACTCTGGGGATGTGGACCAAATTTCTAAAACATGACTTATATTTACTTTCTTACATTCTTAAAAAGTGGGAGCTTAACATCTGAATTAATTTGGTTTAAAAACATTAGTGTGATAATAAGAGAATTATGAGTAAAATTTATAGACCTCATTTCAAAGATGATGATTAGTATTGAATAAGTTGTTAAAAGCTTCTTTGTGAGCCGGGCACGGTGGCTCAAGCCTGTAATTCCAGCACTTAGTGAGGCTGAGACAGGAGAATCGCGAGTTCAAAGCCAACCTCAGCAACAGAGAGGCGCTAAGCAACTGAGCGAGACCGTGTCTTTATATAAAACACAAAATAGGGCTGGGGCCGTGGCTCAGTGGTTGAGTGCCCCTGGGTTCAATCTCCAGTACCAAAAAAAAAAAAAAAAAAAAAGCTTCTTTGTGTAATAAGTATTATATAGTCAATCATCTGTGTCCTGAGATTTAACTCAGTTTAGACTGCTGAAAAATCTCATCTGGTTTCTAACCATAAATATGCCAACCATGCACAAGGATAAATAAAAGTAGCTGCCTGTACAATGCCTATAACAACATTTTTCAGCCTCCAAGTGTTGACATATTAATGGAACGATCTGAATTCAATAGAGTCCAAACAGAATGGTTTCATTATCTTTAATAACCACCATTTAAATCTCCCTTTCCACCTCCTTAAAAAAAAATTCTGCTCCAGAATCTATAATGCTTTTTGGACATGTTGAGCTTTTAAAGTTTCCAATCCTACTAAATGTAAAAATGTCAATTTCATATTTAATAAATATTCCCCTCTCCTAACTCAGGCTCCTTGTGTTTCTCTCTCCTGCCTCCCTCTTCTTCTGGTAGCTTTTCCTCTGCTGAAGCAGAAAGTGGGCTTTTATTGAAAGTGCCAAACATTTTTAACCTTCATTGTACAGTTAGCCAGACACTCTGTATGGTAAGAGCATTAAAAGCATCTTTTTCCAGAGCACAAGTGAGTTCCACTGGGTGTCTCATTGAGGTTGCCTCACCAGGGCACAGCCTTCTGATGTGCAAAACATTGCTGGAGGGACTGCAACCACTCTGAAAAGCAGTATGAAGATTCCTCAGAAAACTTGGAATAGAACCACCATTTGACCCAGTTAACCCACTCCTCAGTTTATATCCAAAGGACTTAAAAATCAACATACTACAGTGATGCAGCTACATCAATGTTTATAGCAACTCAATTCACAGCAGCTAAACTATGGAATCAACCTAGTTGCCCATTAACAGATGAATGGATAAAGAAACTCTGGTATATATATACAAAAGAATATTACTCAGCCTTAAAGAAGAATGACATTATGGCATTTGCTGGTAAATAGAGGGAACTGGGGAATATCATGCTAAGTGAAATAAGCCAAACCTGAAAAACCAAAGGCTGAATGTTTTCTCTGATATGCAGATGCTAACTCACAATAAGGGGGAGGAAGATAGACGTACTTTGGAATAGACAAAGGGGAATGAAAGGAAGGGAGGGAGAATGGGAATAGTAAAGACAGTAGAATGAATCTGACATTACTATCCTATGTAGAACATAATTCTACATCATGTACAACCAGAAGAATGAGAAGTTATACTCCATATATGTATGTCAAAATACATTCTACTATCATGTATAACTAACAAGCATAAATTAAAATAAACCTACCTGCTCTAGCCAAGGGCTTGCCTCAAATGCCATTGCCAGTGACCAAGCACAGCTGGTTCCCTTGCATTGGTAGCCCAATGTAAAATTCCACCTCTTGGTCTCCTAAATGATGGATGTGTGAGCTCCTCACCTGCTGCTCCCTCTGTTGTTCAGTTGCTCTGTTTGCTCACCACTACTTACATCATGCAGCAAATCAGCAAGGCTGCTGTGGGGATTAAAGTCTAATCATCTAGGTTTAAGAAACCAACGTCAGCCTCTTCCAGGTACTCCTAAGTCCTCAGAGGTAGTCTCTGGAACTCCATTTCTCTTGGTTTTGGAGTGCATAGCTAATGAAGGCAAAGCCACAGCAATTCTTCCAAGCCAGAAACTCTAAACTACAATGAATGTCCCTGGATTCCTTGACTTCTATTTGTCTTCATGGGGTTATAGTCAGGTAGCAGGCCCAATTCAACTCCCACTTTTCATTTGATTTTTTGTGTGTGCTTTAAACTTTTATAAATTTTGGCCTGTGCTATCATACAAATAAGATACAAAGGGGATGATCAAGACTACTGATGGTTCTCTGTACAAGGCAGAGGTTCTCATTAGTCTTCTGGTTCAAAGTATATATAGCAAACATTCCAAAATGAGAAAAGTCTTGTTCAGCCTGTTAACCAAAACTTGGAAAAGATGAGAATTTTTCTGGCTTTAGTAATCTCAGAATTACTATTTTCCCTTATAAAACCACAGGGATTTATAAAAATTTCTTCACTGCATTGAAGAAGCCACTTCTACAAGCCATTGGCAGTTAGGAGTAACTTCAGTGAAGGACTACACCTTCATCTTTTCCACTTTGTTCAAGGCTTGTGAAAACAAATTATGTGATTGTAGAACTGGTCTCCTCTTTGTAGAGAAAAACAAAAAAAATTGTAACTGAGAAATTTTGTAATTGTTTTTGTTGTTTGTTTTCTTCTGTATTCTTTGCAATTACCTTAAACATTTACTCTATTTCTAAAGGTTTTTCTATTTCTTTCTGCTTCTAATTTATTGCATCTGTAATGATGTTTTGGTACTAAAAAGGTTCTCTTATTTCAGCAATCCCCCTTTCCCTCTCATTCCACTCTATCTTTGAACCCTGGTTTTAAATTTGTGTTTTCAGTAAGATTCTCTATACAGGAAATCAAAAGGAATTTTCTTTCTTTTGAGAATGTCTTAGGTCTGCATCTTGTGTATGAAGTACCTTCTCCCCTTCCTCTTAGTATGTATATAGGTTTTTGTATGTTTCATAATTATAATTCTTTTGTGTTTGATTTTAATTGTACTTAACGTGGGAAATTATGTCCAGACCATGTGTTCACTCTGACACAGCATGTGTGAGAACTGTTATGATTTCCCTTACATGAAATATGACCAGTGGGTCTCAGAGGCTCTATCCACTTTTATCTTGCCTGAGATCATGGTACTCAAAGATGTCAGGGCTGTCTGGTCCTAGGCCAAGGTGCGATCCTTGCTAGGAGCCTCCATACCCTGCTACCTGTGACATCTAGTACCTTTGAGTTTCCACTGCTCAGGCTTGGCCTTATTACCCCAACTCGGCCCAGCTCTCTAAAACAGAGAGCTGAGTAATCCTTGACTTTCCAGTAGTAGTATGATGCCATGTAGGGACTTCTGCAAGTGAGGATTATTTTTGTTAACTTCCCATAGAAAGATCTCAGTTTAAGTATTTGGAATGTGCCCATTCATAATGCAAAACTTCTTTGCAGGTGCTCAAATTGACCCCTCTTTGCTCCCAACACTCATAACTCTTCTGCCAAATGGTTAACTACTAAGTTGAGGAGGGGAGGCAGGGAGAAGATGCAGGAGCTGATTTGTGACACATGTGTTTCTATGGCATAAATATTCCCACCATAACCAATCTCAAGTTGCCAACACGACATCAATCAGCTCATTAGTGTCCTAAAAATGTTAACAATCTTTCCCGTCAATGCAAGCCTGTTCCAGCACACTAATATTCCATGCTGATACCCAATATTCAATTCTCTATTTTCCAACAAACTTAACTCCTCAGATTCTCCCCTTTGGTTCTACTAACTACACCAAATGTTCAAACGCTCTATACTCTTCAGCACCAGGTCCGTAACTGGGTTTTCTTCCTAATCTCTATTCTCTACTCCCTAACTGGCTTTCCTAGCATCCACATGAGCCTGGATCTATGTACTATCTTTGCTAGTTCTTAGCCAGGGTGTGGACCCCAATACCAGAGATCTGATTACCTATACACATATCTGATGACAACAGCCACATGATCCACTAGATTTCTGAGTGACAGTAGCTCAAGATCTCCCCTCTGCTATTAGGCACTACTTGTCTATCACCATAAACTGTCCCTAACTTTCCTTCGAAGACTTACACATCTGTCTCTCGAGAACCTTACCAAACTTTGTGGGAAGGTCGACTTCCAAGTTTCCAATCTCCAGTTATCATTTATCTGCTTCAATGAATTTACTCAGTAAATTTCTGAGTATATCTCTAGCATATGACACAGAACCAAGAGTGTGTCCAAAAGAAAATGCATATAAGTTTCTGTAGTACAATGATAAAGGCCCATCTTCCATCTCACCAGGGATGGGTCAGTCACTGCACTGCTGTCGCCCCTAACCCCACCAACCATAACAGGAATCAACACTCTGACCTTTACCATTTGACAGACTACACTGTACCCTAAATTTCCCATTTCCCAACTCTGTTGGAATTTGCTGAATGTACAATGAGCATTCTACATCCTGTATGTTGAGGGTGTGGAACACAAACTGTTCACTATATTTAGTACTGAATGGAACTGCAATTTCTACAAGCTATTTAAACACAGGGTGAGCCATTTCCCTAACTGTAAGCATCCTGCAAAAAGAAAATTTTAAATGAGTACACTCAATCCATTCATTATTGCTTTAGAAATTGAAGGCAAATCGTTTTTCTGAGTAAGGAAAAGAACAAAAGGGAAGTTGGGTTCCAAGCTATATTTAAGACTGCAAATTAAAATGACACTTCAAAACGCCAAATAAAAATATCACTATGCTCAAATTTCATGATTTAGAAATTAACTTGATTCAAAACTTCCGGGATTCAGAAAGCATTGAACAAATCTTAGGGCTTACTCATTTACTTGTTCAAAGAAATATTTTATTAGCACTTGATAAGGCATTAACTGAATCCAAAGACACTTCTAAGGAATAAAAGGTAATCTATCTCATCACTGCTTGACAGTGTCTAGTAATCTGATTACCCAAAAATATGCTTCTCATTGGAATTAGCTACCTATCAATACACTTCAGTTAACTACAGGTAATGTAACAGTTAATTTAGCCATCTTGGTTTCTGAGCCTGTAAACAGTCTATAGTTCTCAGTTGCTCATTTTGTGTTGAAGAGTTTAATGAGATTTCAGTCGTTTTTAATATATTGCAACAATGTTTGCAAAAACACATTGAAAACCTAATTCTAATATAGACAGTGCTGGCTATAACATCAATTAATTTCTATCAATGAGATAATGTTGATAATGAACCAGTTAATACTATACATTAGCCTTACAGACTATCCACATGTGATATGAACCAAAATACTTGGAAAAATCAGTTTAAAATATGAAAACTTTTAAGACAGCTTTTTAAAAAAAAAATCATAAAGTGTTTTTTTTAAAAGTTGTTCTCACTGATTCAGGTTCTTGAAGCTGTGTTTTTGAGATTACCAAATAAAGTGATAGCGCAAACATTCAAATAGGAAGGAAATCCTCACTAGTAAGGATTTTAAAGAAAATTTACTTAACTGATATTTCTTATTCTACACACCACAAAGTTGATTGTAATATTCAAATATGGTCTATTTCAATCATTCATAAATACATAGCAATGCTTACAGGGTCCTTTTACCTAGGGACTTTATAACAATTACAAATGCACTTGCTGGCAAGCAATAGAACACTCTCTAAACAAGGTGTACATTTATATAGCAAGTTTGAGTTACAAACACATACATGAACATAACTGACACTTCACAATATAATTCTGATAACAGGTTCCAAGGGCAGTAAGGAATTGATAAGAATCTTTACCAGCAAGACCCAAACTGCATCCATCCCAGAGGCCCTATACATCTCCCCTCCACTGCACACTGTTATTATACCCCACAGTGGTGACATTAAGCATCTCCTGATGGCACCAGCTCATGTATATTACTTGTTAATTACTTCACAACCATTCCATGTGGGCTCCATGAAGTTGTCATCACACAGGATTAGGCTCCATCAATTACCCACTGCTGGCTCAGGAATCAATGACAGGGGATGGGAACTCCCCTATCTTTAATAACATCTATTACCATAAAATTTCTGTGCAACGAAAGTGTAATTTCCCATGAAGAAATCTATGTGAGATTTGACCTGTGACTTGCTTATTTAGATATGAATTATTAGATTCCCTAATTACACCTAATCCCTTGCTGTCACTGTGGCTACTCCTTCCTTTCTTCTCCCTTTGGTAATTCCACTTGTATCATTTGCATTTTCTACAGCAAAAAAAAAAAAATACAACTAACAAAGCTCACAAAAATATATCCTTCAAAATACAAGGCAAATGCTTCTACTGAAGAGAAAATTAAACCACTGGTTAACGTAAGATTTGTGATGAATTAATGTGAATATTCCTTTGAAAACCTGAGTGAAAAGGATGAATTATAAATGTCACGTTTTTCTGTGAATTTTCAAAGTGTAAATTTGCTACATAAAAAAATAACAAGCAGGGACATTAAGTCTTTGTCACAAAAACATTATGTTGTGCTTAAAGTTTCTGTTCAAAATGTGCATCATGGTAATAATTAACCTCACTTGACTATATTATAAATATATGATTTCAATAGTCATTTTCAAATTTCTATAATTTTCTGTGGATATAACTACAAAAGAAGTTGGGGTAAAAACAAGCAATCTAATTTTTATTTTCTCTTAAAAAACAAAAATCTTAAGAGAAACAAAATAACAAATTACTGCTAGATACATCTCGTTCCTCCTTTTTCACTCACAGCTGCTTAAATGCAAACCAACTCAGGGCAATCTTGACCTATTCTCTCCAATTTCTGAATGTCAAACACTTACAGCAATTGTTGGCTGTCAAAGTAAGAAGTTTGTGGAAACAGAAAGTGGACATTTGGCATTTCAGCATTGTGAAACATGTGATTTAATTATTTAATTAGTGTAAGAGAAAAGCATTTCCACAAAGATCCAGGAATACACTCAGCAACGTCTCTCCAGCGGTGAAACAATTAAAGAACTAGGAAAGAGGATGATGTTATAAACCTTATGAGTTGAATTAATTCTTATATTTCAATAAATGAAAAGCTGAAGTCTCAAAAATACAATTTATTTACATCATTAAATCCACAAAACTGCTGTTTGCTGAAGAATGTTTTTAGACATCTTTTATGAAATTTTTAAATTGTTTTTGTTCCTCCAAACTAAAGAGAAATCTGTTTGATCTAGTTTTAGTTTAATTTAAAAGCATCTATTTCTTTTTCAAATGCCCATTGTTTTCTTCATAATTGTCCATTGGGTGCTGAACCATCTTTAATGTGTGTGTGTTACATATACATGTACAAAATTAACACACACGTTAGCAGTTGTAAGTCAGCATTTCCCAAAGTGTGTTCCTTGGAAGCCTAGATCTAGGCACCTCTTCAAATAAGTTTTTGTTATGATTCTGCCTTTCTTAGTATACTTTTTATTTCAGTATATCAAATGTTCAGGAAAACAGGTGAGTTTTCACAAGTGAAATCAACACAAATTAAGAAAGATTACCAGCACTCCAGAAATCCCTTTGCGTCCCTTGCAGAGTAACCACTGTCCTGTTATTGAACACCACAGGTTAATGTCTCCTGTTTATAAACTTTATATAACTAGAATCAGCCACTGTGGACTCCTATCTTTGAAAGTCAAAACTCCAAATTATGTTTGTGAGATTTATCCATATTGTTGTGTATAGTTGTATTTTGTTCTTTCTCACCTGTGTCTGAAATTCCATTGTGTGAATTTATCACACTTTTTTAATGCTTTCTACTGTTGATAAACATTTGGATTGTTTCCAGGTGAAGGTCCTTGCTTCTTGGTAAATATATATACACGTTTTCATTGATTATATTAAGAATCCTGCAACTTATGTCACAGAACAAAGGTGTGTCCATCTCTAGTCACTACTGCCAGTTTTCCCAAGTGGCCATGCTGACACTCCCACCAACAGTGGATCAAAGTTGCCACTGCAACACATTCATCACAATATTTGAAATTTTTTTGAGACAGGGTCTGGTTCTGCTGCCCAGGCTGGCTGGGAACTCCTAGGCTCAAGTGACCCTCCCTGCCTCAGCCTCCCAAGCAGCTGAGATCATAGGTATACACCACCACCACATAGGTACATGCCTGGCTATACTTGAAATTTTGTTTTTTTAATTATCCTTTTTAATCACACTATAGTTTTAACTTGCATTTTCCTGATGTTTAATGAGTACCTTATTGTCTCTCTGCTAGCTGCTTAAATAGCCTCTCCTGTCACATCACCATTCAGATCTTTTGTTCACATTTTCTATTGTCTGCCATTTTGACATTGATTTGTCACATTTTAAAATATATTTTTGATATAAGCCTTTTGGCAGATACATACAGTGCATGTGTCTTATCCTAATCTGCAGCTTGCCCTTTTATTCTCTGGATGGTATCCTTTGATGAAGAGAAGTTTTTCATTTACAGATGGGCCAATTTACCATTCTTTCTCCTTCCTATGTTCTATTAAAGAAAATTTCATTCTTTATGTCATGAAAACATTGTTTTCCACATCACAAAGAAATTCTACATTTTCCTCTAAAAGCCATATTGTTCTCTTTCCCTTTATACGTTAAGCAGGGATCATTTTTCCTCCTATTGATTTCCAATTGGTCCAGTACCTTATCCACTGCAATGCAGGGACACTTTGTCATGTTACTGTGACCTCTCTCCCCTATATCATAAGTCTAATGGCCGATCTTTATGTCAAAAATACAATGCCTTTATTACAAGTTTAAAATTTTGATAGGCAAGATGTGTGTGTGAGAAAGAGATCCCATTAAGATATCAATTAAACTTCTTTTATTTACTGATTATCATAAATCTTATTTAATATGCTAAAATGTATTACAATTATCTAAGATAATAGATATTATTCCCAAAATTAAATTGAACTATGGAAATTTTTTCCATTTACTCTTATAAAACAAGTATTCTAAGTAATGCACTCAGGGAAGTAAATAGACATTATGTTTTCAGGTAGTAAGAGCTGGCCCCAAGGCTAAATCCAGGTTGTTGATGAAAAGTTATAGCTCTCAGCATGAGACAGGGTATGTAATTTTCTTTACAAGCTGTATGAGGTCAATTACATTAAGCTTTCAACATCCAAGTGCTTAAAGGAAGACAGATAGTATTTACTGTAATGCAAAGGGAAAAATATAAAACTCATATTTCCTGACACTCCTATCATATGAATTCTTGGCGCTTCATCCTCTATTGAGAATCAGAGGGTCTAATAGGAGTTCTTTTAACACCATAGTTAGTGCCTGACCATCCCTGAACTTGTGGGTGTTCTTAGTTAATTCACTCAACTGAAGCCAATCAAAAGACCTACACACCTCACTTCCTTCAGGGCTCTAAACTCTGAAGTTCTACTTCTGGTTATCAAACATGGCAGAGTGCCAAAGATGGAGAGCAAACATGCATAAACCACATGACCCAGGATTTTACATTTTTCTTATTTCAATGATAGTGAAGGCTCCGAGAGCTTTCATCATCTAAAGTAAGGCTTGTGCCCCCCACACCCCACTATCCTCCTGATGTCCGATTAGGCAGGGACCCTTGGGACATGTTCTTATGTCACAGGATAATCAAAGTCAGAGATGCCATGATTGCCAAAACCTGAGTTTTTGCTTATATTTAAAAAGTCTTAGGATTTTGATTTATGAAATCCGTGTTCTGTATATATTTAGTTACTATAACAATTTGCTAGAAAAATTAAGTGTATGTAGTTTAAGAAAGCTTTAGTGTTTTAACAAAAAGTATCTTTTGATCCATCATGTATACTAAGTAAATAATATCAAATATGCTGGTTGAGGTCAAGTTTATGGAGCTTACAAGTACGCTTGTGAATACATTAATAAGGCCCTTACACAACACCCATATCCAGCCACTGTTAAACAACCTCTTACCACTCGTACAGGAAGCTAGAGTCCTTTAAAAACTAGCCTTGCCCTGAGGGATTCAATGAGACACAGTGGAAGGAGCCCAAGCAGACAGATCTGCATTTAAACATTTGTCCAGCCATATATTGTCTAGGTGCCACTAAGCAAATTATGTAACTTTTTGGAACCCCACTTTCCTTACTTAAAAATTAATATACAACACGTACCTCTAAAGTTTTGTTATGATACTTACATAAGTCATGTCTATGAAGCACTTAACAGATTACCTGCCAAATAGCAAATGCTCAATATTCATTCCTTTTAGTCCTTCCACCAATATTAGATGCATAGGGATGTTACCAAAGGGTCAGACACATCATAACAGTTACATGACCAAATTCAGCTTGAAAATTCTATGTAACTCTGAAATTCGCTATGGTTTACAATAACCTGGATTTCTAAGATCACAAATGTGGCATATAGGACCAATAAATGAACTTAAAATGACTTTCAGAAAATGATATTCCAAAAAATATGATATTCAGTAATACAAATGATAAAAGCAAAATACTAAAAGGAAAATTCAATGCCATCTTTGTACTACCAGTATTTATCCAAATAAGATACCACACATGACATCTGTGATGTTTTCTACTCTACCAGCAAAGCAAAAACTATATGCTTTCCTTAGACTCTAAATTTCTACCATTTTCTTGTATTCAAAGACAGGCATGGCTGAATTACTTCATGCTAAAAAATAGAATAAGGCACCTTCAAAATGGGAAGCAGGTAAAGGTACCAGTCATCCTATAACATGATGATGAAAACAAATCAAAATCTTATCAGAAATATTTCAAGTTTAATTTTAGAACTGTTCCTAACTGTAAATGTCCAGTGTAAAAGACAGCTCAAGAAAAATGTCATATAGGGATGAGAATCCAGTTGAAATTGACAACTGCAAGAATCAAGAACTTGCATAGCTACCTCTGTTGCTAGGTACTTAAAATTTTTGTTGTTCACAGCCTCTTTGGGGCCTTGCTTATGACATCTTATGGCATTAATTATGTCATTGTGTATGCTATGCTGAAGTCTTTGGCTCAAAGGTTATTCTTACATGTTTGTCTAAATCCCTAATAGAGCAATAGTGGATATAAAAACCTTAAACTGCATGCCCCTAAAAAAAAAAAAATCCCAGATTATGTCTTTCTCTACTAAAAGCATTGATGTTAGAAAAGAAACAGGTGGGAAGAGAAAGTTTCTGATCCACATCTTTAGGAATATGAAAGAGAAAAGGTAAAGGTAACCTTTCCATGTGTCAAATCAAGGTGCATTTAAACTAGAGATGGAAAAACAGGAAATACCAAACATTGGGCTGTACCTTTTAAGACCCCTGAAATATGCCAGGAGGGGGAAGAAATCAAAGACTTTAAGAAGACACCAGAACAGCAGAGGGCTGCTGTCAACTCTCCCCAGACCTCGTGTGTTCAGGTTTCTATACTCTGCTGTACATTCCTCTTGGTTGTAGTGACTTCCTCACTGGATATCAGTTTGCTTCCAACCTACTATTCATTACTGTACTCTAATTTGTGGAACCTCGCTGCTGCCATTCAACACCATTACCTTTGCTATTTTATCTCTAATGAGCCCTATCTCCTATTTTCAATTATCAATCCAATGCTGAAAAACTGGCAGCTTTTTTGACTCTCCAAAAATACCAGGAGGAAACTGTTTAACACGATCACAAGCTATTTGCAAATCAGCACCAGGATGGTGATCCGAGTGGCCTCCTAGTAAACAGTCTTTAATGAGCAAATTCCAACCTTCAAATATCTTGGCTTATTACACGTATAACAAATCTAAGAATTACTAACAGACTTACAACATTGGCTATAAACTACATCTAGATGCTAAATGATTTTGACTATAAAAAGACTATGATGATTTTTTACTATATTTCCTTTTCCCAAATAAATGAAAAAGTTTGATTTAAAATATATATTGATTAGTAACAGTCAAATCCCAGAAATTATGCATGTTTTTACTGCTAAGAAACTTGTTTAAAAGCTCTGGTAACAATGGAACACTATGCAGTCTTGAAAAATCTATATATAGTGCTGTGGAATGATTGCCAAAACATTAAGAAAAGCAAGATACAAAGGAGTATAAGTTATCTAGAATATACTACTTTTTCTGTAAGAATTAGGGGTGGGCAGAAACAAGTACCAATGCTTATTTTTTAATTTTAAAGAATTGAAGCAATAATCCAAAAACTACAAATATGGTTACCTCTGGAGGAAAGAGAAAGCAGGGGTAGAGGCTTGACTTCTCAGAAATGTGTCTTGTTCATAGTTTTGACTTTGGAACTACATGATGTTTCACATAAAAGGCAAAATTAAATTTTAAAAAGATTCATTTCCCAAGTGAGATAAAATATACATGCTTCAACCTTTCCAACTGAATACAACTATAAAACCTAGACAGAGAACAGGCACCTATTTGAAAGTTTTGTAATCAATAGCTGGTGTTACCAGAATTGTAAGTACCCCTGTACTGAAGACAAATTTGCCATCATTCCCAGCAGTATCCCACACTTGAACTCACCAGTCTCTGTGATGCAGACTGGAAGCCAGGAGAAGTCGGCTAGCTTTGGTTTGAGGGTCAGAAAAAGGGTTCTGGGGCTGAGGTTGTGGCTCACTGGCAGAGCGCTTGCCTTGCACGTGTGAGGCACTGGGTTCGATCCTCAGCACCACATAAAAATAAAGACACTGTCCACGTATAACTAAAAAATATTTTTATAAAGAAAGAAAAAGGGTTCTGCTTGAAGCTCAAAGGAAAATCCAGAATCTGCAGGGTTCCTCCCTTCCACTTCCTTCTCTTGCTCCAATCACTGAGGTGGGAAGTCTGTAGCAGTTAAATGAACTCAATGAACTCAGTTAAATGAACTTACAGGGACCCTTCCTCCATCTTAGGGGGTGCTGTAGTTATAAAAGCACCAACCAAGGCAGGTAGCTTTTGTCTGTTTTCCCCTCTGCTTACAGCAGAACAGACTAAATCACAGAATCATGGCAGAATATAACCAAAGCAAGGTAACTAGAGCCCTATGTCTCTAGCCAGAGAACCAGAAAACAAGTCCTAGAAACCAAGAAGTACTCGAGGAAGACAGTAAGGAGCTCAAGAAAATGAACTTATAAAATCATTTTTATGAATGGCAGGTCTCACCCTCAAGCCACACACACATGGAAATACTAATTAGCATACCAAAGACCTCAAAAACTGAACAGATAAACAATGTCCAAACTACAGACTGACCACTGAAAAGCACATACCCACTGGCATATCCTAAGAGCACTATAAAGATTTTGCAAGCTGATTGGAATTGCACTGATTGGAATTACAGCCCACAAATCAGATTCAAATTTCATCCTGAACCTAACCAGGTCTATTGCTTGCTTGAAAATAAAAACAAACATTCCCATAGAATTTAAAGACACTCAACTCTTAAAGGTAATGTAATGTTCAAAATGTTTAAGATACAATCCAAACTCAGTAAGTAAACCACAGAAAATTCAAGTCACACAAAAAAGGCAATCAATAGATACCAACACCCATACTATTAATATAGGTTAGTCAAAATCACAATAGGTACATTAAAATGTGATATCAAAAACAGTCAAATATGTTTGAATGTAAAATATTAAAACAATTTTTCTTTTTATAAAATGTATCTACTTCATACCTCTTTCTAAAAGAAAAGAACCCAATGACAATAAAAACTCAGTGTTTCAGATTATAGTTTCTAAATATTACTCAATTAAAGATATCAGGCAATATGAAGTAACAGCTGAGTTCAGGTCTAAACTACTGTTCAAAAAAAAAAAAAGCTATAATATCTTCTTTGTGCTTCAAAGTTAGGAGACGTGAGAAATGACTGGGAATGCATTAAATGGATATAGGTACCAACTCAAAGGGGCCAAAATGGAAAAATTTGATCAGCCAAAAATGAAAAATTACTTCAATAAACTAAAGTACACCATAGATATGTATGTATTAACTGCACTGACAATTGATAAATGGAAAGAATCTGGCATTATGCCCATCTTCCCAGATGGATCATGTTGCAGGTTAATCAAATATTAACTAAGGAAAGATTTTCTTTATAAAAGACAACTAATAGTGCGAGAGAAACAGCAGTGTTAGAATTCAATTCCCAAAGAGATACTGGATTGGAGAAACAACCAGCGGCTGACAAACCATTAGGCACCACACATTTGGGGAACTACAAAGCAGGGATTAAGCTAAAACCATCTGAACCAACTCATCAATCTTATCATTAGAGATAACAAGATACATGTGCCTCCTTGTGTGGTGCAATAAGTATAAAACTATTCATGAAGTGTTAATTTTAAAGGGAAAAAAAAGATTGCTTTGTTTTGGTGCCAAGGATTGAATCTAGGGGCCACTTAACCACTGAGCCACATCCCCAGCCCTTAATATTTTTTTTTTAAGACAGGGTCTCACTAAGTTGCTGAGGCAGGCTTTGAATTTGCAACTTCCTGCCTCAGCCTCCTGAACCACTGGGATTACAAAGTGCCACAGCACCCAGCTGAAAAAAAGAATTTAATCAAGAGTCTCTAAAAAACTTCATCTACAGAAAATCCATGGAATATAGGAACAGGAATATGTAAAATGATACCAGGAGAAGTGCCAGCACCTGCGCCAGACCAAAGTGAAACCGAGTCGGCGAGGGAGCCGTGGATGAAAGAAACACAACAACGATTCTGAAGAAAAAGCTCGAGGCTCAAAGCTTGTGGCTCGAGCTCGTTTATTTCAGCACTCTGGGCTTATATATCTTTGCTCCCCCCCCCCCCGCGTGGGAGGCATGGAACTGCAGACCCAGGTGTGGAAAATGCTCAGGCTGCAAAACAAGCTCAGACCACAAGAACACGGGAGTTCAAGGAATGGTCAGCACCTGTGGCTTCTCAGAAATCAGGGTACAGCTGGCTCTGGTAAACAGAAAGTATCCATGCAAGAATGCTCTCAATTCCCCCCCTCTTTTCCTAGAACCTGTCTTATGTTGCAGGGACCAAAGAACATGGCTTACCCGTCATCGGGTCTACGTCAGGGATGTTAACCGCCATAGCCCTGTCTTAGGTTGCTCAAGTCTTTGTCCCATCTTACCCGCCATTGACTTCCTAGGAGTGCGCAATGCCCAGCCACACTTGGGCAGAGGGATTGTCATGGGAGAGAGCTACCATGGCTTGGTATCGTGCATGCTGTTGACGCCTCATAGATCGAAGTGCCCTACAGCCACAGCATATCATGAGCAGTATTAACAGCATGAGTAGTCCGACCAGAGCAACAGTTCCAGCCCATTTGTGCAGCATCATACCAATCTGTTGGAACAAACCTAACACTGCCCCTGAATCCAGCAGTTTGACCTTGCTTTATTTAGGGCTGTAACTTGTTGTAGTATAGTAAAGGTTTCAAGGGCCATTCTTGCATCAAGACAGGTGGCCACCTTACCAGGCCCCAATAATGTTACCCAGGCATGAAGAAGTCAGTAGGATAAAAATCAGGAGCTTCATGATGACTAGAAAGGAAATTCTCCAGAGAATACTCACGAGCTCTTCAATTGGTCTTCACCAGCATCATCAGATTTTGTAAAACACAAAGGCTTCCCAGGAGGGAAGAAGCTTCTGGACAGATTCTTAGGTTATAACTTCCCTGACACATCTGTCAGGGACCCAAACAGGAGTGTCTGCATCGTGGGGATAGACACAGACCGACCCTCGGGCTTGAGAAATTACAGGATCAGGACCGCGCCACACTCCTGTCCTTGTTGGTTTTGCACTTCTATTACTGGGAACACCACGCCTCCTGATTGAGGCTCTGGAGGCGCCGTAGGACTGATAGGCCTCCTAGACTCATGTCCTAGATTAAAGGGAGGTGGTCTTCCCACTGAATACTACTTCGGTTCCTGCTTACATTGTTCTTTTAATTCCCACTCCTGTAATCTCTCTTGCAATGTCTGGATATCCTGTTCCAATTGCAATTCCTCATTTTCCTCCTCATCCTCTCCTTTCCCTTCCTCACTATCCGTTTCAACTTCTTTAAGGGACTGGGTAGAAATCGCTTCTTGGGTGGATTCAAAGGTTTTAGATTACTCACTGACTTATTCCTGAATCAAAACCTTTTCACTTAAAAGAGTCCTTAATTATCCTCCATACAGAGAAGGTGGTAATGGGAAAAGACTGTGGCCCCTCTGTGTGTAGCCTTTTCTGTAAGTCTGCACAGACCTGTTCCCAATCTGGAACATTGAGACCTCCCGAATGAAGGAACCAGGGACTAGACTGCTCTATAATCTCTAAGAAGGCCCTTATAATCTCTAAGAAGGCCCTTATAATCTCTAAGAAGGCCCTTATAATCTCTAAGAAGGCCCTTATAATCTCTAAGAAGGCCCTTATAATCTCTAAGAAGGCCCTTATAATCTCTAAGAAGGCCCTCTTTTTTAGCCCCATACCCTTTTTCTTCAACAGTTTCAATCTGATTTTCCAACAATTCCCTACTGTGGGTAGTGCCCATCTTTACCTGCACTATTAACAATTCACCCCCTACTTACCAGCCGGTCCCGGGGTGTCTGTCAGCGTTCCTTCCCTTCTTCTGATCTCAGTGGAACCTCCAAGACGCCAGCGCCTGCACTGGACCAAAGTGAAACCGAGTCCACGAGGGAGCCGCGAATGAAAAAACACACACGACGACGATCCCGAAGAAAAAGGAGCTCGAAGCTCGTGGCTCGCTTATTCTCAGCACTCTGGGCTTATATATCTTTCCTAACCCCCGAGGGGCGTGGGAGGCGTGGAACTGCAGACCCAGGTGTGGAAAATGCTCAGGCTGCAAAACAAGCTCAGACCACAAGAACACGGGAGTTCAAGTAACGGTCAGCACCTGTGGCTTCTCTCAGAAATCAGGGTACAGCTGGTTCTGGTAAACAAAGTAGCCATGCACGCAAGAATGCTCTCACAGAGAAGCAATCAGGCAAATCCAGAACTTGGGGAATTATAAATGACAAATGACCCAATGTGTTCAACAAATAAATAGAAGGAAGAAAATAGAGGGAAAAGAAAATAAAATAAGATGAAAATGAAAAGGAAAGGAAACTTAGGAAACACAGCAAACAAAAGCAATGCATGAGTCTTTTTAAGATCATATTTCCAACAAAGTACAAAAGGTATTTTTAAAACAATGAGCAACAACCGAACATGGGCTAAGTGTTAAATGATATGGAAAAATAAATGCTAAATATGTTAGGCATGTTAATGTTCTCATGATTTTGCTTTTTAAAATTTTCTTATGTATTAGAGAAACATTTAAGTATTTATGTGTGAAATTATTTGATGTCTTGGATTTGCTATAAAATCCTCCAGATGTATTTAGGCATTACTTATGCATTAAAATACATTAAAAAGTAAATAAAATTTGACACTCCATATTGATTTTGTAGCACTACTCAAAAGAAAGAACTGTTTGATCATGGTAAATAAGTACCTCATAGCACTTCATGTTTCACACCAGATTTCAACTGGCTATAGCTTATTCTGTACTAGACATGTATAATACATGGCCTGCCAGGCACTATTATTTCTGAACTTGTACACAAAACTATCTGAACTATCTCCAATGAACCCCATCCTTTCCACGTAGAATGAAAAGATGGTGCAGATCACTAAGGATATTCTTGGGGGTTTTGTAATAAACTCTCTGGCTGATTTTCCCATTATTCACCACATCACTCCTTGTGGTCAGTAGAGTTCAATCATGCTGAATTGCTAAGACTTGCTTACATTTCCCCACACCAGGTTCAGAGAGCATAAGGACCAATGTGTCACAACCAGATTAATTTAATCTTCCCTTCAGAGCAATCTGATCACCTTCAAACTATCAAAGTCTCCCTCAGGGCACCACAGCCTCTGTATATAATTAAAGAAAATAGAGACCGAGATCTAAAGATAGATTCAGAATGAAGAAAGCAATCTCTAATCCTTTCGTGACTGCACTTCCACGTGGTCACCTAGTATTTCAAAGCCACTATAATAAAAATGCACAATATTGGCTAAATGAGCACTGGGTTCCTATGTTAATGGAGTTTGAGAGTAATTTTTATCCCTGCATCTGCCACAGAGATGTTAAAGGGATTACTGCAGCCTTTTTTGAAGAACAATCTTGCTGAAGCCTTGCTCATTTCATGTCTGTTTTTGTTCTTCTGCCCAGTGCAACTGTTTGTATTCCATGCAGTCATCTTTTGACAAACGATCAAAGGAATCAGAGGATCCTTACCTATCAGAAGGCTCTGTCTTTCAAATTAGTAAAGTAATTTTCAGGTTGTCACACACCTTTGCTGACAGATTTATGTACTTCTGTTTAAATTCCACATGCTGAGGCCTGAAATAATAACATAATTGAAAGCTTAGTTTTATTCCCAAAATCATTTACAAAAACATTAATGGCCCTAACCTATTCACAGCAAAGCAATTTACAATAATATTAACTACCTCCACTTGAAAAAAAAAATCATTACTGCTTAATTACTGATCCTCTACTCTGTATTGATCAAATTTGAAGCCACACTTTTTCAGGAACTGAAAAATCAATTGGTTATTGATTGGACATTCTAATATAAATCATATTTCAAAATATATCTGCCCTTGGTGCTTTTAGAACAAAATTCATAGAGAATAATTTTGGTACATAGTGATCTTATGAGGGGAAAATTCAAACAAATTGTATCCTTCTTCAACAATTTTAAAATGTTGCTGGTTGTAAAGTTCATAGTTTTGGCAACACTTATATTCACTGAACAAAATAAAAGCTTTGAAGTTTTTCTTGGTATGTTTATTTAAATGTATTACATTCACTCTAAAGTCAACCTTACCATCCCACCTAAACAGTTCTGTGAATGTGAGAAATGTCAGTCAGGCAAACTTGTATGATTGTTGTGTGTGAGAAAGTATTTATGAAGCAGTGATTAGAAATTAATTTAAGCCGGGCGTGGTGGCGCAAGCCTGTAATCCCAGCACTTAGGGAGGCTGAAACAGGAGAATCACGAGTTCAAAGCCAGCCTCAGCAATGGCGAGGCGCTAAGCAACTCAGTGAGACCCTGTCTTCACGTAAAAACACAAAATAGGGCTGGGGATGTAGCTCAGTGGTCCAGTGCCCCTGAGTTCAATCTCCAGTACCAAAAAAAATTAATCTATACCAACTCTTTCCAATCTTGGGATTCTCTGTCCTCATTATGACTTTACAGGTAGAAATGGCTACCTTTCCAACCCAAGAATGAAACTGAAACGCAGTCACTTTCTTTTCTTTCCAGGTCCTCAGTTTTCCATACCTCAATTGAAATCTGAATCCACTGAAAAGGTTAAGTCAGTTTTTCTGAAATACTAATTTTAAAGATGCAAATTCCTTTGCAAGACCTTGACAAAACAGGGTTAGTGCAGGATAACCATTGACCTCTCCTTTCCCTCTTTTTTCTGTACGCTGTCTTCGCTTTTCTCCAAGTTAAAGATCTTATTGGAGTTGTATGAATAAGAAACAACAGGAATGTCTATAGTTGCAATATTAAATCAGACATTGCTTTTAGATGCTCTTCTACCAAGAATTGACAATGGAGTTACCTCAAATATTACCTTAGGCATCACTCTGCACGTCTTTGATATTCTCTTACTCATTCTGTCCATTGCTGTCTCAGTCCATAATTATTATTTCTGTCATTTCTATTTTCCTTCACTTTTAATCTCTTTTTCCCGCCCCTCTCCTTTAGTCATTGATAATATTATTATAACTCATTATCCCTTCTCCCTAATATTTTTCTTATCCTGTATTCCCTGTTCCAACTAGTTTCAAATATGTCATAAGATCTCCAGATGAAAAATCCACATATCTCCAGGCTCTTGCTGCTCTTACACAGTGCCCCGATCCAGTCAGAGTCATGTTCATTCTGCCTTCTAAATGATGTTTAAATCTGAAATATCCTCTCTTCCCCCTATTGCACTACTTATCATTTCTTGCCTAGACAATTGCAACACTGTCTTAATTCATATTTCTGTTTCCTTTCAATTAGATAACAAATAAAATCGAATCCAGACCTGTCCCCTCCAATAAGTCATTTCTTTTTTGTTTTATTTTATTTAATTGTTTTAATTGTTCTAATTAGTTATACATGATAGTAGAATGCATATTGACCCATCATACATAAATGGAGTATAACTTCTCTTGCTTCTGATTATACATGCTATAGAATCACACCAGTCATGTAATCATGTATGTACATAGGGTAATAATGTCTAATTCAGTCTACTATCCTTCCTATTCCCTACCCTCTCCCCTCCCTTCACTCCCCCCTGCCTAATCCAAAGTACCTCTATTTTCTCTAGCTTTCCCCTCTTATTGTGAGTTAGCATACACATATCAGAGAAAACATTCAGACTTTGGTTTTTTGATTGGCTTATTTCACTTAGCATGTTATTCTCCATCTCCATCCATTTACCTGCAAATGCCATAATTTCATTCTTCTTTAAGGCTAAGTAATATTTCATTGTGTATATATACCACATTTTCTTTATCCATTCATCTCTTGAAGGGAATCTAGGTTGGCTCCATAAAAGTTTGGATATTGTGAATTGAGCTGCCATAAAGTTTGATGTGGCTCATCACTGTATTTTAAGTCCTTTGGGTATAAACCAAGGAGTGGAATAACTAGATCAAATGATGGTTCCATTCCAAGTTTTCTGGAGCAAATCATTTCTTAGATTATTTATAAGTCCAAGTCTCTGCCATGTTTAAAATCTTCCAGTGATTCCAAATTTTCCACTTTCCTTACCATGGAATACAGTTATAGTACAAACTGTACTCCAGTAATACCTATGCCCATGACTTTCAACTACTCCCACTGCCCCCCCAACCACAGGCTTACCTCTACACACTAGGAATCTGAAGCCTGTTTCCTTCTCATATCTCCATCATTTTGCCATACATATACATATCCCTTCCTCAACAGCATTGCAATATCACTGCTTTGCTTTACATATACCAGTATTATCACAATGTATTATGATTGTACGTGAGTATAAATGCAATAAGTATAATTATAAGTATCTATCTGTAGACTGATTTCCTTGAAGATGAAAACCATAACTTAGATACCTTTGTATATCTGGAAGCTAACATCATACCTGTTCATTATAGATACCTGATAGTTTTTTGTTGAATGCCTTCAAGATAGAGAACAGCTCTAAACATTCTGCTACTTGTCAAATCCAGTGGCACTCTCAACTTGAATCTAGGCTGTGCCCACTGTGGGAATCCAGACTTCAGCTGGTAGGACAGATTTGAGAGAAGCCTATGTTCAAAGGAGAATTCAGAAGCCTCTTAAGAATCTACTCAAACTAGGCCACTGCTTAGTCTAAGGCTTATCTGGAAAAGTCTGGTAAACCTGAGAGATGGTCTGACAAGTATCTGTTTGCAGTGAATCAGAAGTGTCTCTTGCTTCACTCTTCTTGCTAAGGATTGCTTTGGCTATTCTAGGTTTCTTATTCTTCCAAATGAATTTCATGATTGTCTTTTCTATTTCTATAAGGAATGACATTGGGATTCTAATTGGTGGGCATGGTACTGGCATCAAAATAGACATGTAGACCAATGGTATAGAATAGAAGACACAGAGACAAACCCACTTACATACAGTTACCTTATACTAGATAAAGGAGCCAAACACATACACTGGAGAAAAGACAGCCTCTTCAACAAATGGTGCTGGGAAAACTGGAAATCCATATGCAGCAAAATGAAACTAAACCCCTAT